>JAQFJA010000015.1:11264205-11278025 GCA_029874485.1 Naso brachycentron
TAAAGAAAACATACTTAAGTCAAAGTAAAATTACAGATTTTAAAAACTACAAAAGTACAATGACACTGTTGCACTGTGGGATGTTCACTTCACAATATTACTACACTAACTTGCAACACAGGCCTGATGCATGTGCAATTAAAGCTTCAAAACAAAAACTAAATACAGGCTGAAATTTCTGCTTTTGCTGCCCCCTGCAGAGCAGCCTCTGTGCAGACATCTCAAACATATCCATGTGTGAATCAGCAGTGGTTCACATTTCCTCACACTGCAGACTCAAACAGGACTAATGAGTGCAGCCCCGAGCCTGAAGCTCCTCATTTGGTTTCGCCCATTCAAGCGGCACACATATATTCTCTTCCTGAGGCTTTGCCATGTGACGAAGCCGACGACACATAAATACTCAGGCCGCCTCCATCTTTTATTCAGGACCTCTTTGCCTCTCCTGCTGACAAATAAATTTAATAAAACTTTCATTTTAACAAATTACCGGCTTCTACAGCCTGCTACGCTCAAAAAAATCTCTTCCTCTTCCTTTTTTCCTCCTCATACACACACTCACTTCTGCACCATAGCAACACACCGACTCCTCTGCACTGTAGATCTCAAGCCGTGGGCGCTGCCATCCATTCCCACCATGTTGTAATTTGGATTGTGTTTCATGGGCCATAGATCACAGTGCTACAGTCACATTGTGTGTGTGTTGGAATGAAACAAATCTAATGCAAGTTTCCTGATGTTTTCACTCACATAAGAGCCTACACCCCCCCCCCTCCCTCTCTATCATACGCACACGCACACACACACACACACAGATCAAGAGCTGGTGTACCACGTTCACTTCACTGACATCTCACCTCTCCACCCAGCTCTTGTAGCTGGGACTGTCCTTGGCATAAAGCAGCTTGTTGGAGGGTGAGTCCTTCCCAAGGCGGTGTTCTGAGGTGGAGCAGGAGTCCATGAAGGTCTGGGCCACCACGGACAGACAGGCGTCTGTGATGCTGCTCTTATGGATGTCAAACACAAACTGGGGGTTCTTGATCACATTCACCCAGAAACGCAGAGGTAGGCTGCAGCGGGGAGGAAAAACAGAACAAAGTAGTTTTGATTATAAGTTTAGAAGTTTTACTTTTTAATTACAGTGGAATAATGGCATGTTAGTGTGCTGCAGGTGCCAACAATTCAAATGGATTTTCCAGACATTCCTACAATACGAAGTGCTAATGGTGTGGGTGTTTTAGCTTGTTTTCACCATAACTGAAATTGTAAACAAAATGCCATCTGTTAAAAAAAGAGCTAATGAGACTAAATCACTAATAACATTTTATGCATGTTAATGCACTCCGCTGTGTTAGACCTCCTTTTATACAAATTACTTTTGCTATGACTGTTCAGTTCCATCTCAGTGACAAAATACTCTAATAGCCACACAAACAGAGGAACAAATAGTTTACAGTAAAACAACAGTCTGTGTCCAGTTGAACCGCTTTGAGATTAAGTCCCTAAATGCCATTTTTATATTTGCTACGGCCAGTCAGGCGATAGACATGAGCATATTATGCGCCAGAAGGGGGACGGGGATTCATTCACTTTGCAAAGCTAGTACACAGACCCTGCTGTTGCTGATGTGCTCTATTTGATGTGTGTGCTCAATTCAATAAAGCCTTTATCTTTAAAACCAGGTGGTGGCTGGCTCTCATTTTTTCCAGCAGTGTCCAGGGGTCCTCGCTGGGGGCCGCATGGTGACACAGTTCATATTGCCTTGTTTGTGCAAGTGGGTCCTATTTTGTGCCTGTCCAGAATAATAAAACTATACAAGTCTGTTTATTTGCTGGGCTTGTTTCTGCCAAAATGAATAGATATAGGGCCATTTTTATCCGTGTGTTGCAGTGAAAGGGCTCAGGTAGTATTAAGAAAGAGCTGAGTGTCTCTTGGATCTCCGTATCTTTGCTATTCTCCAGGCTGTGCGCTTTTAGCTGATGTGGCAAAAATCAACAGGAAGACACTGCAGTTGAGCCTGCATTGGAGTTTCTCTGTATGGCACAATATCAAAGGATGGGGGAGCAAACGGAAATGCAATCATTTAAATACCACCAGTGCTCCCCTGCCATCCTACTAAGCGTTTATCCGAGCACAACCACCCACAAAGCCATTCACATGTACAATCTAACAAAAGAGGATTTGGACTCAGAAAGAAAAAACCCCTCTGCATTATGACTTCAAAATTAATCTAAGCAAAGAATCCAGTGGGATTAGGTGCAGGGATCAAAGGGATATTAACACCACTGCTGTGCCCCCTTGATTGTTGACAATCTGCCCCAGCTGCCCTGCGCTTTGAGGTGTGCTGTGTTCAGATCAGCACCGGACACCAAAATGATGAGCTGTGCATTCACATTCAAGGTGATCACCATAATAACATCCACATTATCCATTGTGTTGCAAATAAGCAAGGAACAGAATTTCTTTAGCAGTTAACACACAGTGGACTTTTTCTGATGGCTGTGATGGGTCCTTTTGGCCAAGGATTAGGATAAAAATCAGCTGCCAAGATCAAGGGCAACTCTTGTCCTTGAGGAATTATGCTGGCAGAGTCAGAAAAAGCCCCTTTATTAAAAGCCTACTGCTGTGTCCATCGATTGAGAACCACAAAGTGTCTTCTATATATATATATATTTAAAAAAGCAGCATGTTTACCCACTACGCAAATAGGAAGCATTTAATACTATAAGCAACAGTTATTACAGTAGTTTTATTTATTGATTTTTTTACTACATTTCCCATTTAAAGGCACAAGTTAGGCTTGGGCGGTACGTGTTTTTTCATGCCGTCATACCCTCCTGACATTTCACCGGGGTATACGGTATATGATGGTATCTGTATGACGCAGCGGGGGGACACGACTGCTTTGTAGGTAGTCGTCCCCCTAAATTTCTCTGTTGGTCGCACAAGCACACGATTCAGTCGCGGGGGGGCAGCAAACTTTCCTTTCCAGAGCTCTGCTTCTTTTCTGCTGTCCACTTTGTTGCTGCTGTTACACAGTAATTTCACCATTGTGGGACCAAGGATCATCTTATTTTATCATGTCATGGGAGGGGACAGTGCTCTTAAGGTAAACACCCAAAGTTGAGTCAACTTTGTGTTGTCACTCTGTTGATTGTGACGGTATTTTGACGAATAGAATTACACTATTGCGTGAAGTTTTGTAGAATATTATTTAACGTTACAACCGTTACCTCAGCGTGTGTCTGTATCCTGATATGAAAGAGGGGAGAGATGCACGAAACAAAAGTAATGTTAAACTTCGGTGACAGCACTCAGTTTTGTAACTATGAGGCTCAACTCTCTAACTAACGTTACAGAGTGAGTTTATGTCAACTGAATGCTTCTCTTACTGACTTACTTGTAAAAACGGTCCATGAAAAGTTTTTAGCTACTGCTTCTGCTCATTCCATGAGTGGACTGCAGCTGAGCTGCTGGTGCAAGTCAGACTGAGCGGAGCAGGGAGGGGAGGGTGCAGGAAGAGAGAGACTGCCCCAGTGAAGAAAAAAGTGACTACTTTCTTCACCATCTCTAACACTGTTTCTGTGTTCCCAAAACAGTAATGATCATGTACTTGCACAAATGCGACTAGGTAAAAACTTAACGGAGACACACTCATAAAAAGGTTGCCGTGACCGTCCAGAGCCCTGAGTGTCTGTGTAACTGACGGTAAGGATGATAATACTGCCAGGATTTTAATACATTGGTATACCATAATACCATAACACCACCCAAGCCTAAGCACAAACACGAATGCAGTACTAGTGTTAGCTCATTTAAAATTAATTCAGCCAATCCTTCCAAACTTACCAACTACTATTGGCCAAACTTCCTGTCAGGCAGCAAAACAACACTACTCTAAGCTCTACTTCTGAATATTTTGACAGAAACTCTAGAGCAAATGAAGACAACAAAAGGAGCACACAAGCACATCCACACCAGCTACGCCTCCCTGCAGTCCCTCAGTCGCGTGCCCTGACTGACACTTTGTGCCTCTAAATCTGCAGTTGTGGGATGTTGTCGCATTCCTAATGAAGTTTCTTGCCACTGGCAGGCAAAGGGTCACAGATGTTGTGATCCAGAGCATCCCGTTTGAGGCATTACAGCACATAGAGGGAACTGACCGGGCCTGACCTTTTCCATGCAGCACCGTAAGGTTCGATTTAACAGCCTTATGAAGGTGACCTGGCCGGGCATTGTTCCAACCGGACCTCGGTAGGCAAAAAGACATGACCTGTTGTGTGACTGGGAAGTTGCAATCCACTACTGTACAAGCTACATGCCTAGCCAAAGGGGCTCAAAACAATTCGACAGTTCTATGTAAATTACACACTGTACAACTTAATGATAAGACAATTAGACGTTTATCTCAACCCTTAAAGTCCAAGTGATGCCATTGACAACCTGAGTGGGCTGAGACTGCAGCTTGACAGCAGAGAGTTGGTTATCAGCATGCATGTCTGCCAGTTTTTCACAATAATTAAAATTCTGTCTGTTGCCTCCCGACATGACAAACACACAGTGCAGAAGGAGACACACACACACACACACACACACACACACACACACACACACACACACACCAAATACAGAGGAATGAGGATGAGAGGAGACGCTGACACACTGCTGCTAATCCAAAAGATACCATCTGGAGTTGCACTAGGAGCCAGTGACTCATGCATGAACACACTTACTGTACACCCGAACAAATACACATTACAATTCTGTCACACAATGCAGAAACAACTAACATTTTCACTGACTATTTACTTAAATTAGCATTATTAAAATTCATAGACCCATAATGGTTTATTGGATTGTGAGGGTTTTAGTAATTTCCTGATCTAGAATAAATCATAAATGGCATTTTTAGGGCGCTTTAAAGTCTTAGAGTGTGTGAATAAGCACAATTCATGTCCTGTACAGCTCTCCAGGCAAGCAAGAATCTACTATCTATTAACCATCTATTAACTATAATAACTATTATCAAGCAACTTTTATAGAAAATTAATACATTTTAGTCATGCAGATTAAAGCCTTTCTTGATAAAGCCTTTAATGTAATATAAAAAAGAAAAAACAAATGGTTGGTAGAGCTGGGCAATAAATTGATTTAAAATCAAAATCTGAATTAATTTGTTGGAGGATGAAAAAAAGGATGAAAAAATGAAAATCCTGAAAATTGATTTTCCCTTTAATTAGGGTAAATACGGTCGCCTACGGCACTCTCTCAACTCTGGCCTTTAATTTTTTATAAGTGAAGTTTGGCAAAAGTTAGGCTGGCGCTTTATTAATCTTAAAAAGGGGGATTCATCGTAATTTCATCAAACCTTTATTTAAAAAAGGTTTAGTTTGGTTAAAGCTAGGTTTGCACTTTATACCCACTGGGGAAATTCATGTTTGTCTGAAATAAAAACAACAGATTAAAAATAATTGCTTAGTCTTTTGTAACAAGAAATCGATTAAAAATAGAAAATTGGATGAGGTATGAAAAAATCAGGGATTTTATTTTTAAGTTATATCACCCAGCCCTAATGGTTGGTAAGTCGGTCACATTTACAAATATCAAGATGTGATATGACGATGATATAAGAAGCAAACTTGTAAAAATGTAGTCCCTAAAGCACGATAAGCTGAGGTATAATCTAACCTTCGCATTAACAATGTACAGTCATAGCAGAGAAAACATGAAGGGAAGTCGAGGTTAGAAGTGCGATGAAGGAGCTCTAGTTGAAGATAACTGCATGAAGGAACACGATAGCACGGGAGGGACACTGGCATTAACATTATCAACCATCAGATGAATGAAGGCATTGGTGCAGCCAAGATGGCAATGCTTTGAGACGATGACAGGCGATGGGTAACCACACACAGTGAGAAAAGACACAGTCATATGCACAACCCACACAGAAGAGATATCTGTGGTGGCATCAGCATAAACTGTTGTTTGCGATCTAAGTGGCTTTTTGTGATGGTGTGTGATGATAAATTGCTATTCATTCACAGCCCTCTAGTGAGAGCCCATTCCATTAAAAGTCTAATGTAAGAGAGACCCGTCACACTCTCAGAGAACACTTAACACACACCGCAAACGTCCCAACAACGCAGACACAGACAAGGACCATAACTAGGACCATAACTCGGACCGTAGCATAAAGTAAATAATATTCCTCCCCCTTCTTTAGCTTCTCCTTTTCTATTCCACCCTATATCTTTCTACATGTCCCTCAATGCACATCAAAACTATTCTCCCATCTCCATGGTTCCCATGAGCCTTGAGCTGAGTGATGCATGCTGGGATCTGGCAGAGGCCAGGAGGCTAATGAGATATTAGTGCGCGTTTAACTCCCACTGAGTTCACTTCCCTTTCTTCACCTTTCCATTTCTCTCCTTGCTGCGTTCTGGTGCACTCTTGGCTATTCAACCTCTACCATCCTCTTAAGGTGGACTCAGAGAGGTCAGTATGGTCTAAATTAATCAGTAGATATTAATTTGGAGGTGCACTTCCTCCACCTGGAGCGTACATTTGTCACTACGGAGATTTCCACAGTGACAGGCGTTTTTTGGCCCAGTTATCCATGATAATAGATGTAGAGTCTTGGCAGCCAGCTGGATTAGCCCCTTGTGGTTGGCTTTAATGAAGATTACACACCCCTGTGGTTAATGAATATTAGGCGTGTGGTGAAGCTTGGCACTGACATGGGGCAATACCAGGGCAATGCCATGTGAAATGTGCCAAAATGTACTGATTATGTCTGTGGCGCAGAAAGAAAAGGCCACAAATGGGGCCAAATGCACCACACTGCTGTACAAGTAATATAATTAATTTTGTGCCCGTCAAACTTTCAGTTAACAGCCGCTCAAGTTTTTTAAGCATTCATAGATTCAGCAGTTCATCTCACCAGTTGCTCTTCCATGTGTGTCGGACATGCGGGTCGTGGATGTTGTGTTTGTCGGCCTGCTCGTCCAGGAAGTCAAACATGTATTTGATAGCCAAAGGCAGGGCGCTTCCTCGATGGGCAGTGCTGAAGATGGTCTCAAACAGGTCGTCCACAAACTTCTGTAATGTACCCTACAGAGGAAGAGAAGGAGAGACAGAAATCTGATTACAGGAGGCCCTGAACGATTATTATACAGGTGATAATCACCAGCTGATACAGACCATAAATGAGTGCATCAAAGCTTTACAGGAGAAGTTTGTTTTTCTGCACATTGTAACCCAGAAACGGCTGTTTGTTTCTTTCATTAAGCAGCTGAAAGAACTGCTTTTGAGTTATAAATCCGTGTCTGGCTTTGTGTTTTAGTGTTGATACATGAGACGACACCACTAAACATTCAGTGAGTTTCACAGCTTTTCAAACAAGTGTTTATTGTATTTTTTGATGGATTGTCTGAGTACACATGCTCCTCCGTTGAGTTCAACTAGCAGTGACATTAGCATTGAGCTCTGGCTCTCAGAACTGCGCCTGTTGTCATAATAATGCTGTAGAACTTTGTATATGATTGTTAATATCGTGCTTATAAGGCTTAACCTGCAAAAAGCCAAACTTATCCTTTAAATGTTTTGTTCTCCTCTGGTCTTTGAAAAGCTACAATTTCATATTGCTAAGTTAGCCTCAATGTTGAAAAGGACGCAGCAGAACCAAGGAATGAGACTGTCACTGCTTTAATACTTTTGCAATACAGCAATGCCTTAGCTGACAGAAAGACTGGCATAAACTTGTTTATTTTTTACCTGTGTGAGTTTATGAGTTGTGCAGTGTGTGTCATTTTTTCCCCAGTGCCGATGTTTATGTGTCTGACTCCTATCTCATAGACCGGGCCCCTAAATCTGCTTGCAGCTTTGATGGGGGAAATTGTTATTTCACAGCTGACTTTTAATAATATCTGGGAACAGGAGGCGCATCTCCTAAGCCTCTTTGTGCTGCCGGATTAGCTCCCACACTGCACCATTGACCCTAATTTGATTTAATGTTGGCGACTTTAAGGAGCAGGAGGAGGAGGAGGAGAAGAGAGAGGAGAGACATAGAGTGAGAGAATCTAATCCTCTTGTAAAGAATGAGCTGATGGGATGCACGGGAAAAAGGCGAGAGCGAGCGATGGAAATGAAACGACAGAGGTTTCCTATCAGGAGAGGAGGCCATTGAGTGTGGCAGATGAGGTGTGTACAGGCACTGGCGAATAAAATCCAATTTGGGTTGGAGTCGGTGACCGAAGCACTGAGTCAAGAGGTGCAGAAGAAAGTGGGAGGAGCAAATCCTGTTAGTCCTACAATCATGGCAATAATTCTAATGCGGCCCACAATCCCCACAGCTTATCGTTTTTCTATGAAGATGGAATCTCATATCTCTTTATCAAGCCCACATGCATTCCATAAGACAATGTGCATTAGCTGGCAGGGAAGACATAAGAATTTATGTGTTCGTGCATGTATGTGTGTGCAAATACCACAGTATTACATGAAATGTGATATTTTACATCACAGACTCCACTCAAGAGGGACGTCTGCATCAACACTGTCATCACCAACAGGGTTGTCTTGTTCCCTGGTGGAGCTTTAGCTGCCAGCACGTCCCCCTCCCTCCAGGACGATCTACCCCGTCATTAGACCGCACTCTAACCACAATGTGTCAGCCGGATGTTTTGATGCTGCCTGCCTCCACATTGAAATGAAAGAAAGCAAACAATCGGAATGTAGGGAACGGAAATAGAAAGGAGAAGGAGACGCAGTGAGGTAAAGATGGACACACACACAATCCTTTCATCCCTGTGCCCCCCCGCTCTCTTCACACACACGCGCACACGGCTCGCACCAACACTCAGTCAGTGTGACACTGATGGAGCTAATACGAGAGACGTCAGCGGCGTAGCCAGGGAGAGGTATTTATTGGCATGGTGAAAGCCAAATGCAGTCAATTACACTGCCTGTCTGCCCAATCATTTCTCACCAAGAGAGATGGCCAGCTAAGATAAACTGGTTATTTCACAAAAACAATCCATCTGGAAAGATGATGTGCTGTCTGCTGTCAGAAGCCACCTTCCTGCCCTCTGGAATGGGATAATGGCAGGGAAATAGAGCGGCGGGGGGGCGACACGTGTGCACGTCTGTAGGTGTGTGGAGGGCTGCACAGTGTGTGTCACGGTGACGGCTGCTCCCTCCTGCCCTCCTGCCTTCTGTTTCTTTGTTTGTTTATTATTTCCTCTCATATGTGGCTTATCATGTCCTGTTTCACAGACGCTGTCATACCTCTCCTGCCCTGTTGTTGTCACTGTCTCAGTTATCTGCTTTATTATGATCACCTGATTTTGCTCATCTGTCCAAACATCTGCACGGTCATTAGTTCTCCTAAGTACAAACAGAGGGAGGTGATCAGCTGTTTGTCTGTTATGCTTATGATGTCTGTATTTCACTACATTTTCTCCACAAACATTGAACTCAGTGTGCTCTGCTGATGGTGCCCAAACTGTGTAACCTTGTAAAGAGGAAAAAAATCCTCTTAGAAATATAGAAGATGAAGTTGTAGGAAATTAAAATGTACTTTGTTTTAATTTATTACATTCTGGAGGCTTTCTGGCACAACTTTCCTGGTAGCTTTTGGTGGCTAATGCTAACAAATATTAACTCTCCATACAGCTTTAACTACAGTACTAAATTGACATTACTGCATCTGCTAATTTTTGGAAATCTTCTCCAATTGTCATGGTAACATTAGGTTTTAGCACTACTGTAAGCATTACTGTATTCTTCTGGTTGGAGTCTAGTGTGTCTGTAAGATAAGGAAGAAGATCAGTGGTCACGATTTTACAGTGATGATGACAACATCGCTGCTGTTGACCACTCTCTGGAGGTCCACCTCTACAAAGAAGGGATTCGTATAACCACTAGACTAAGTGCATAAATGTAGAAAAGGGGCAATGTCGCCTCAGGCCATGAATTTATCAATCACCATAATGTTTTATTAAGCTATAAACTTTTTCCAGGAGAAAACTGTGTAAGATCAAACACAGGATCCAAATTCTTTCCTGACTGCAGGAGCTTTGTATACCTCACTCAGTTAAGTTTAAGGCTGTATGCAGACCGAATCAGGTGGTTTGCACATAACAGGACCCATTATGTGATGTCAAGTTGTGTTCCTCCCCAAAAGCCACAGGTGGCAGTCGATCGCTGGAAGATGGCCCCTCTATGTGATTGGCTGCTGCAGCGTAACACACCAGTGCGGCGAAAAAGTTGAGCTGATTTTAACTTCTTTTGGTGCAGTCTGCGGTGTTTTTTTGTGCTGCTGCAGCTCGGACAGCCACAGTCAAAACAGACAAGCCTCAGTCAAATGAAGGAGAAAAGCTGTGTGTTCGCCGGATCACCTGATTTGGTGTGAATACAGCCTAACTTTTAACAATCAATTAGTCATCAATTAAAAATAATGAGTTTTATCGCTTCATGTAAGTCAATATAATAATCAAACTTGGAATATCTCACGTTTTTTAAATTCAAAAGATCTCAATATGGCTCCAACAACTCCATTGAAGGGTTGAAGAGAGAACAAAATCCAGACTTAAAGATAACACAGACTTGCCCAGGATATTAGGGTTGCTTGTGAGCCTATTTGACATATAAGTTTGTATGTGGTCTTTGAATCAGCACAAGACATTCAGGAATGATTGTTTTACTCTAATTCTGCCGCAGTGTGTTTACATTGAATCCACAGAACTGAGGCAACGTTCTCTATGTGAACTGCTAAACAAAGGCGAGCTGCGGATCAAAAACTGACGTGTTTCTGAATCAAAAAATTACAGCCTGGACATTTTTTCAGATCGCAGCTTTTTATTTTTTTTTGTCCCGTCTGTGTACACCTCTGTCTCCGTCTGATAGAGGGAGGTGGTGCTTTCCGAGAGAATTGGAAATTTGCATTCAGCTGTTGGATCAAAGTCACTTTTCCCTTCAAACCAAATTAACCGTTTTTTTTCTGGAGGCCATTGTTGCAAGGCACATTCAAAGAGATTCATTTTATTGCCATTTTTATTTTTTTGCCTTATTTGGTTTTTTCATTACAGAATAAACCTTCACCAGCTTCATGGGTCTTTTCTTCTTCACCCTTTTTGATATGCTGCCCAACAACGCAGCAGCAAATGAAAAGAGAAAACAAACAGAAATAACTATTTTCTATTTCTCACCTGAGGGGATAGAGGAATACATTTGAATAATCTTTTCCACTGAGATGACTCATCCAAAGTAACATGAATATTCAATTAAAGTGAGGCATCTCTGAGTCATAGTAACTGGATAAAGGTTATAATGACCTTTTAGCCTTTCACCTCCTGAACTGCTTCGAATAAAAGAAACATTTCCTCATTCAGTGGTTAAAAATGCAACTAGGACAGAGAGTTAAGCTCTTATTTTAGCTCTAAAAAAATTTAGCCCAGCAAAATGTTGCAGATAAAGTGTAAATTTAGTTTGAAAAGTGAATCACCTGATAATATGACTCAGGACTGATGCATACACTTACACTCATAGGAGGGTTTTCTCACACAGATGGCTCACCTTGGTAGCCAGAAGTCTTGTCAGGTAGATCTCAGAGACCATCTTGCTGCCGCGGTCTCCCTCCTTCTGGTCTCCGTGCTCGTGGTTCTTCACCAGGTGCCAAACCTTGACCCCACTCTCCAGGTCAGGAGTGATCATGGGAGTACGGGAACGCAGGCTGTCAGGGCTTCCGGTGTACTTGATCATGTTCTCTGTGAGGAACAACATGCGTTAGCTCATGTAGTACGGATGTTATTCATGTAAATAAAGAAGGTCAAACAATCACAACGTCCAAGTGGTGTGTGTTGCCTCTGCCATAAGGTTGTGTTTTCAGTTTAGTTTGTTTATTTGTTGCCAGGATTACTAAAAAACTACTGACCCAGTATTCATAAAACTTTGTGGAAAGGTGAAGCATGGTCCAAAGGAGAATCCAATGTGTTTTTTAAGCGGATATGAATCCAAAGGTGGACATACAAGCTATTCTTTACTATTGTAAACATTTCCAGCTTTTGAGATAGGGCCTCATTTTGACCTCTTCAGTCCTACTCCTATCGATAAAGAGCACTGTCTTGTGCTAGCACTAGCATTCCTGGCTAAACAGCAAGCTGTCCAAACTCCATACCGAACATCGCCAATTAAAGAAATACGACTCCATACTATAATCCATATAATTATACTAGTATCAGTAGTGCTCTGGGGTTGTCTAAAATGAAATCCACCATCAGTTAAAATTTCACTGATTTGTAGTTCTGATATAAATAATAAGAATTTACACCTGAAAATGAAAGGCTCATTTTGTTGGGGTTCCCCTGCCTACATCATACATGCTGAGAAGAAACAAAACACATCTAACCCTTCATCAGAGCAGAGTGTGAGGTGAGCAAGAAGAAAGCAAACAAAAAAGCATTACAAATGCAGAAAAATATCAAAACACAACCTAAAAATAAAAGCCTGTCGCTTCACCAACAGAGGCCAGAACCTGCATGTCAGCAACAGAATAGTTTTTTCGCTTGTGGCTCCCAATTTAAAGGTTCGTGAGATTGGATATGAAACTTTCAGAAAGTGTGCATGCTTAATTTTTCATGCTTTCTTCTCTCAGGGGCACGACACGGCATCGCCGCCTGACACATAATCGAACAGGTGTCAGACGAGATGAAATATGTATGGCCCACCCAATGGCCAGAGTGGCGATGACATTTCCAAACACATGGCTCAATGAATGTTTACACAGTGTGAAAAAAAATTGATCAGTGGGTTCGGTTTAGAGAGAGGAGTGGGGGGAAAAACAGAAATCAATCTGTCCAGAGAGAAAAGAGGGAGGACAGAGTTCAGGGAGGAGGAGACAGCTGGAGACATCAGAAAAAACAATGTGTGTTGTTCTGTGTGTGGACCGCTTGAATTTCGTTACAGCATGACCAACTGAAAATGTTTGTCTCTCCTATAAAATACTTCAGCCATCAATCATCAAGTATTCTTTACTATGCTTTTATACCACGGTCTTAATGAATACTCATTTCTGATTGGCTGGAGGGTGTCAGTTAACTTTTGATATATGGACACCTATGGAACTCCTCAAGTAGTTCCAGTTAAACAGTCTGTTCGCTGTTCCAAATTAATGCACTTCAGCCACAAATTCTGCGACTTTAGAAATAAATTAAAGGAAAAAAATTTGAATATCATATGTCTAACACTGTGTGGCCCTGCAGTGTAATATCCTCTGAGCACCACAGGATGGCGCTTGTAACACATGAGCTGCAACAAGTAGCACTGTGACAGAGTTAAAATAAAGTGGTTAAACTAAGTGTCTGCAAGCTAAACTGTCCAATGTTTATGTCATGAAAAGGTGAGTAAGTCCTGTGTTTGACTTTAAAAAAGTTAGTAACTGAGTTTACATGCGTTTCGCCGCTAGCCTACAGTCCTGTTTTACTGTCCATCTGTCCGGCCCTGTAACGCAGCTGTTAATACCGATAATACAAATGTTCACCGGCCATTTTCTTTGTAAAATTTGATATTAATTTGGGGACAGTGACACGGCTGACTGGCCAGCTGGACCTGTTCTTAAACATACTGGCCAGTTAGATTTACTGTTTGTCCACCGTGCATGTTGTTACTGACTTTGAATCTAGCTAGCATAACATTAGCTCTCTGGCTAACAGCTGAACATAAAGGTTCAGTCTGGGATGAGTTTATATCCCGCTGCTATGACGTATCTACGGCCCGTCCTATTTACTGGAGTACTGAACTATGTTTTCATTTCATAAGAACCT
>JAQFJA010000015.1:11288653-11303810 GCA_029874485.1 Naso brachycentron
TACTTCTAAATAAAAATTTCAAGTTGTGACAACCATTGTATACTCCACTAGATCATAAGTCGTGTTCAACTGCATCATTTGCTCTCGTGAGGGGAGCACACACAGCCTGCTTCTATTAGCCCGTTCAGAGGAGGGGGGGACTTTCTGTTTGCTCTCATCGACTGTGGCTGATATAATCATTATTGATGCACTTTAGCAGTTTCGGAAGTCCCAGAAATGTTGGAAAACTGTCTGTGCTCATAACATCATATGGAGGTGCATATAGTCGTGCAGTACAGCTCTGACAAAAATATGTCACGGCTGCTTACTGTGAAAATAATCGGAGACTAACGACGTGTCATGATCTTGAGATGTGTAATATTTCGTAGGGTTAGATTTCAACCAGTATCCCTTGTGACTTTGTTCCAGGAGACAAGGGGCACGGGGGAGGCAAAGGGGTGAAGATGAGAAATGGGACTGGGCCTTAATGTTTTGATCATTCCAGGTTGATTAGTGCAAAGGATAATTGTGATACATCTAATGCAGGTTTAATTGTGACAGAGAGCAGGTTTGCGTGTTTTACATTAATTATGGTGATTGCACTGTGGATTGGTATTCAGTGGAACTGCAATAATATTGTGCTCGCCAAAGGGTCTGAGAGAATTGCAGGGAAAAAAAAGATCATTCACCAGGGATGGTGCTCTTTCCTCCGAGCTTGAAGAGAGGCAGCAATGTGCTACCTGAATTGATGAGCAGTAAACCAGCTAATTATAATATTATTAGGATATTCATCAGTTCTCTCAGTGCTGCCTCCAGGTGTTCGTATTATCCAAACTACAAGATTAACACAATTGCACATTATGTTGAGAGCAAATGCGATATGTTCTATGTGTATGTGCTTACAATTTACATAAACTCTTTCAAGGTTCCCTTGAAATAGTTGCATCTTAAGTTATAGTTTCTCTACATGTTCTTATGTAGAAGAGCAAAGTATTATTGATTCTAATGTAAAAGTCCAATCAGGATGTTTTTCCAGGCATGTGATAATCTGTACACCCAAAATAAAGACTACAAAACGATGTGACACTAGAAAAGAAAGATTGACGGTCTAAACAGTGTCCGAGTCTCCCCTCCTGAAACAAACACGTCAGTGGAGAGAGGATAACAACAGACAAACTTGGGGTATTAATGGGTGGTTCCAGGAGGAGAGAGCTTCAGCGTCCCTCTGCTTGCACAGACACACACACACACGCATAATCTATTTCCTTCCTCCTCGTCCCGAAGCCGTGCTCTTTTGCTTGACAGCTCCAGTCTCAACAGGAAGTGGGGTCGCCACTCCTGTGCCCCCTGCATGTCAAGCGTGACAACGACAACTTTATGTCCCGTTGCTCATCTCATGACCGACAACCCATAACCACCCTTTTTTCTCTCCTCTTGTCCCTGAAAGCATATTAAGTGTCCCCTTTTTGCCCTTGGACCCCTGGGCAGGTGAACCCCTTACCAGCGTCTTGTAGTCAATCTGTTGTCTGATGAGCTTGTCCTCACTGAGTGAGTAGCGAGCCTCTCCTGTGATGGAGTCAATGGGGCCTTTCTCCATCTGCTGCTTGATGGCACAGAAGAGGGAGAAGAGAGGCTCGCCTGCACACTCCTGCAAAGAGATTTGGAGAGAGAGGAGCAGAGAAAAAGTTTGAAGGGCAAAAGAAAACTTTTTTTACTTTTCCTTGCCCCACTCACTGCCAGGCAAGTTTAATAATGTCTAAGAAAATGCCTGTGTATTTATCTAAATATCTGAAAATGTTGCAGTGGCTTCTTTTTGTAATGTTTCCAAGACTACATTGTCTGAAGAGTTGCTGAGCCAGACTGATAAACATCATATCCCAAACTCTGTTCTCCTAAATTAAAGAAAAAATGTTCCACGTATCAATAAAAGCTCTGTGTTGAAATGAAGCCACATTTTGGGAAAGATTTGATGGATAAACAGTGAAAAGCGCCATGCCAAAGCCACCCCTGTCATCCCTCTGAAAACACTGCTGTTTTATTAAACAGAAGATATTGGCTATTTATCATTGTTTTTATTCTCCTCCTACCTGGAGGAAAGGTTGAGGTTGAATTTAGCTTTCAGTGAATACTGGTGCCTCATAGACTTAAGGGTACACGTCAACTTACATATTAGCTGAAAAAGGACAATTCATTCTCTAATAAATTTTAGAGGTAGCTCTTCTTCTCATTCCTCTTCTTAGCATTATTAATATGATTATTATTAACTAACTTTTTATCAACAAAAAAAGTGTATGGAGTTTTCTTTAAAAAAAAAAACAGTAAACAAAAACATGAGTGATCCTGCTTTAAGGAGTCACCATTTCTGTTTTTTGTCGTTTTTTCTTTTTGCTGGTTGTTCTGTTCAACATCAAGGCTGCACCGAAAAACAGGGACAGTAGACAGAACAGGAAAAAGTATTGGGGCTGGAGACAACGTTTACTTCAGTTTCTCTTTCAATTTCAACATTGCCTGAACGATGCTCAGAAAAGGAGGAAAAATTAGCATGTTCACCCAGGTGTCATGTTTCTATCACTGCCAGTCAGAGCTGGAGCGTCATTTTAATCGGAATGAATGCCAATTGTTTTCTTTCCCACTGAAGACAAAAGCCAGATGTTAGTGGGTGTTAGTGGGTTTCTGTCCAGAGCTAAAAAAGAAATCAAATACAGAAGGAGGGAGCTTGTTGTATTATCTGGCCAGGGACTATAAATGGAAACTAGATCCAGAAAACTTGATGAATATGCACTGTTCTTCTAAAATATGATAATAAAAAAATAAAACCACAAAGTAGACTTTTAAGTATTTTTAGGGAAGTTTTGTCTCCTCAATAAATACATAGAGACCCGATGGGGGTCGACCAAAATTACTTCCCATTACTGTATCCAATTCAAAAAAGTATACTGTAAAAAAACACAACTTAACTCTCAGTTAAGAACTAATGAGGCCAGCAGTGAGGTGACAGGCGTTTCATAAACCTGGTTGTTGCTGAAACTAAGATACTGATGTAATTTTTGTTTAAATGTTCAGTAAAGTTGAAAACAAATATTGAGGAGTTACCTTTAGAAACTTGTAGAGAAGGAAAGTAAACCAGTTGGTCAGCATTTTCTCTGCCACAGACTCAGTCCTGCAAACAGGGCGACACAAAGGACATAATGAACATATGATCCCCATGCTTTATTACCATCATAAATATTCAACACCATCATCAGATATTCTGCTAAAAATGATGACTGCTGCTAATGAATAGGCCTTCGTTACACAAATATAGTTGCAAAGACATGAATTGAGAGAGCCTGTGCACATGCCGTATGATGGCCTTTCAGACAATCTTTTTGGACGGCTTTTATGCTCAGGCACGCCAAGGGCATCTCGTCGACGGCGGCGGGGATTTTAATATGAGGCAAAGCAATTAAAAGCCTTTATTTGATCCCAGTGGATTGATGTCGTTAGGGGCTGGAGCGGCTCTGTAATAACACTGGCCTCATTATCAAGCGCTCCCCTGCCTATTCACTGGACTAACACTCGATCCGCGCACAATAGAAAGTGAATGAATACATCTCCCTTTCTTTCCCCGCCTGGCATCCATGCTCCACTGGTGTGGCAAAATGGTGTGTGTCTGTGTGTGTGTGTGTGTGTGTGTTGACCTGGGCCAATAGTGTGATTGATCCCGTGTGAATGGCTAATATGCATACATAATAACAACAGTGGTGGCAATGAGGGGAGAAAGAGGAGAGTGGAGGATCGGATTTCCTTTGACAACAACCTTCTTAACCAGCAGCAGGGGTGTGTGGGTAATCTGTCGGAACACGTCAAACACACACCCCTCTCCTCCTGTTTCAATGAGCAACTACCATAGGCATCAATATTTCAGGATTAGGTTCCATTGTGTCCGTGTGTGTGTGTGTGTGTGTGTGTGTGTGGGTTTTGCCCTGCGTTTCGGCTGCCACCTGCAGCCCTCCCACCTTTCATCATTCACACAGTCTCTTTTAGGGGCCTCACATTGAGGCATGAGGGGGGACATGATGTCGACTGTGCCAGTGGGCTGTCCTGGCACCCCCGCCAATGCTGGCACAACACCTGGGGGGGATTAACTTCCTGCCTCTCGCTGTGCCCGCACTTTCATTTTGCCGCCCCTCCCGCCCTTCCTCTGTCCACAGATCCAAGGGTCAACAAGGTCACGTTTCATCTTTTCTTTCATGTGTCCTTGCTGTCTTCCTCTCTCCCTCTGGCTGTGCCCACTCTGGATCCTGTAATCATACACACTTCCAAATCCTCTCCATTTCCACAAATGTAGCCCCTCTATCAAAGGGATGAAAGGAGCATGGAAAAAGGAGGAGGTGCGCAGGGAAGGAAGGAAGGAAGGAGCGAGCAGTGAAAAGGGGAAATGAAGAAAAGAACTAGAAGAAATGGCTTGGCTGAGTCTTTTCTTCTCTTAAAACGTCCTTTTCCTCACTCACTTCCAACAGATATTGTGTTTTTCTGTGCTTGTGCAAGTGGACAAGTGTGTGGCTGTTTAAAGACTAGCATGCAAAAAGCACAAATTAATCACACTGCGTGTATCCAGAAATTACCACGTGTGCCGACTAGTGTTCGTTGTGTGTGTGCCTGTGCACGCTTTTGGCTGTGGGTGCCAGCCCAACAGTAATAAGAAGTCTTGGCACGAGCACACCGGTTTGCTTATGCTCAGTCTCAATCACAGCACAGTCTGCAGGGAACAAGGATAAAAATGGCAGCATGACGGCGTTGCTTTAGGATCTAACGTGAGTGTTACGGTATTACAACTTTCAAACAATCTTCTCTGTAAACTCTGCTCAGCTCAAAACACAGGACAGCCAGTGTTTGGGTTAATGCAATGAAATGTGCCGTGACGTGTTGGCATGGTCAGACTTGCCTACTTGGCAGCCAGTCAGAGGGGCAGTGGGCATTGAGAATGATCTAGAGCAGAGGGGACCTGGCAGTGCTTAGTTCCCCATGACTACCAAGGTAAGGTTGATGGGAATCTGTGCTTTATCACACATTTAACATTTCATTAGCTGCCAGTAACATGTATTTGTGTATATGCATGACATGGGCACTTAGACTTTTGGGGAACTGTAAATCTTTGGTGTCAGATATGAACATAAAAGCTTACTTATAAACATTAAAATTTAATTTTTTATTTTAATAATTTTCTCCCAATCTAATGAAATCAAACAGCCTCTCCTCTTTTCTGATACTTCTTTTGTTCTTTTGTCTTTGTGGGAATGAACCTCTCACTGCGAGGCCTGTCTTTTGTTGCACAGGAAAAATAATTGACAAATCATATTATTGTCATTTTAAAACTATTTTATGCCAGTGACATAAAACGAAACTACACAACCAAAACAATAAATAAAATATAATCTTGGGCTCTTTTAACAAAAATTTAGCCTTAAGTTACACATTATCTTCCCCTCATCTGGCTCACTCTCACTTTCACTGTGTGTGTGTGTGTTAGCGGCCTATGCGCCACCCATGGTGAAACTCCATCGCAGAGAGCAGATGATGAGAGTGCAAAAGTGACGCGGCCAGAGCTAAAAGCAAAAATGTTGGTGATTTTCTCACGTAAACATATAGGCATGTAAACACAACAGGCAATTCTGAAGTCAGGAAAAAGAATAGAGGTTTCATCCATCAACAGTATGAAAATTTGACTATATAATTACTCACTGCAAGATTACTGGCAGATCTGCAGTAAAATGATATAAAATTGTATAAAATGCACAACCAAAGAAACAAACTAGCATCTTTAAATAGTTATTTTGACTGACCAACAATTTTCCACACTTAAAAATAGGTGGACAAAAAGAGAGTTTGGTCAATTGTCTAGACAGTCATACATCAAAATGATTTTTCAAAAAAACCCAAATTACTTAATTGACTGATCATCTTGACACTACATGCTGTATTAAGTAATTAAAGAGGCACTTTCATGGTGTCTTTAAGACCAGTCACAGTTATTACATTGCCTTCAAAAACATACAACAAAAGAGATTAAAGGAAAAACTTTATCTCAGCACTGCTTCTACTTCTCATAAAAGAAGCCAGTGTGTTAATCACTCATGTAACTGCAACTGAGAGTCTTCCTCTGGCTTCAGTAACAGTAAAAAAGCACAGCTTGAAGTCAAAAATCTTTTCCATTTCCCACCCTGGCTCCTGGTGCGAAAGATTGGTCATTATGTCTCAAAACGTCTCACAATGATGGCTAGCTGCTGACGCATATTCTGTCATTTACTCACACACAAACAAGTACAAATGTTCGTTCAGCAGAGATTATCCTTACAGTAAAACAAGGGCGCCTTCAACCCTGTGTGATGATTGTGTGTTCTCGTTGGAGCCAAAGCATGGTTGTGATCGAAGCAAGAACATATTGGGCTTTGACCAATATTTAAAGTGCTGTTTTGATGTATAAGCTTCAGCCAAACTCACTTTAAGGCTATGGACAGGCTGTTTAACTCTGCATGATGGGAAGAAGGATGGTGTTTGGAGGGGGGAGTGAGAGAAGGAGCAAAGGAGTGATGAGAGGAGTTAAAGGAAGAGAATGCAGCAAGGAATGCGACAGATGGTTTCTGGAAGGCTCTCGTTAGTTAGCTTGCCTGGTGGTTGTGCTTCAGCACAGGTTGAGATGGGACAGATGGAAGGATGTGTGTTTGTGTGTAGAAAGAGAGAGGAAAAAAAGACACACACACACGTACACACACGGATTTCTTGGAAGAGGAGGCAGTGGGTAGCCATGCTCAGATGCTGTGCCAGAGACACTCTGCTCACGCACTTTAAGCATTGATTTAGCAATCAAGACAACAGGGGAGGGGGAAGAGGAAGGGAGGAAGAGCAGGAAATATAGATTGAGGGAGCAAGTGCAAGAGAGGAAGACAGAGATAAAGATAGTGATGGTGCGACACAAGCATCAGAAGTGAAGACAAATAAAGGAGAGAGCGGTGGAGAGTGAGCAGACAGAGGCACATAGTGAGGGAGAATAACACTCAAAATGAGCAAACATGGTGAAAGAGGAGAAAGAGAGAGAATAGATTCAGGAGAGAGAAGAACAGAGGGAGGGGTGCTATCTTTCCTAGACAATATTAAGCCTCATCTCCTCAGCCTTATGCCTGTGTATCTGGGCTATTTTCAGCTGCTATGCAAGGACATGCCAGTCAGCCCACACTATGGGGTGGCAGAGCTCGCTCACACTGCCTCATCACATCTGAAATGCATGCTGGGATGTTGAAGGACTAACAAGCGTATCTGAGGAGGAAGAATGAGATTAAGACAGCCTGATCAGAACCCACTGCAACCGTGTGTTTGATAAAAGGGCAATCAAACCGTGCGTGCTTTTGTTGTAAACATGTGCTCTCCCTCCACTGCTGGCTGAACATGGTGCCATTTTCCCCAGGTTCCCCTCCTCCCTTTCCCATGATGACAAGGAAGAGAAGGAGTGTGGGAACAAAGTGTGACACTCAGACAGGGCAGTGTGTTGTATTCAGACTGTGCTTGAAGAGCAGTTGTCAGTTAGTCTTTGCAGTCCCTCTACATGCTACCTGGGAATAGCGAAAACAAAGTGCTGGTGACATGTAAACTACGTGATCAAAGAGCTGATCTTACTACTTGCCTCCACGCACCAGTAGTCAGCTTCCTTCACTGGGTGACACGGCTCTAAGTGTCTTCATTGTCCTTGACTATCTCTCTCTCACCGTCTCTGCTGTACATGCCGTCTCTTATGTTGTATCTGCTGCCAGGATCAGCGCTTAACTCCATTGTTTAGTGGATGCACCGTGCTCAGTGAGTTTCTGACTGCAATTAATCATGCCTCCTTCTCAGACAGCATTAATCGCTCTCTACAACCAAAGTCGAGTATAAACCGGATTTCATGAGGTGAATATGCCCACTACGATTAATTTCCCTGACGTTTAAATATGAGTTTAAACTTAGATATTAGTTGACAAGTCAAAAGTGAGCACATCATCTGAAAGATTTCTGATTATGACAGGAGTCATTTGAAACCGTTCATTGCTTTCTTTAGTTACCAAATTGTGTACTTAACGCTGCTGAAATGTGTGGAACTTTGCACTGAGCATTATGAACATTGCACAGGATAATGTGCAGTGTGCACCATGCATTATGCACACTGCATATTATCCTGGCATTTTAATGAGTAGATTTATAATATAACATATTTAACCAATTAATGTGTCCAGTGCCAACAAGGGAGTGTGGCTATGTTAATCTGCTAGACGAATAATCCTGCACATTCCTCGATTGTACGATAACCAGCATTCATATCGTTCTCCTCCACATTAAATACATGCTTGTCGTATTCGTGCGTGTCATTACTGGCAGAGATGAGTTTTTAGCCACAGGGAGATTGAGAATTAGAACAATAATTGAAATTAGATGGACAAATTAATTTGTGACATGCCTGTCAAATCATCTGGGGGTTTTAAGACTTGACTGACGACCCCGGGCAAAACAACATACAGTATATGTGCATGTATGTATAGACACGCATTGCAGATGTAACACACATACACAACAGCTGGGAGGAAGTTGCTCGACTCAAGTAACTATAATCATCACATTTACCAAACACCGCAGGCAGGAAGCGTAATCACAGACAGCGCTGTGTTCAAGTGCATGCCATTAAGGCTTCGACTGCAAATCCAAGGGAGGATTGTGATTGTGAGTGCAAGCTTTTACAGTCTCACTTTCTTCCTTTTTTCATATGGAAGTATTATTTTTCCTCTTGAGCTATTTGAAATTAGATTCTATGCTAATTAATCATAATTATTTTGCTAATGATGTGCATGACAGTGCACTCTGGTGTCTCTGAGAGAAAAGCCAGCAATTCAAGGTCACAGTTAATCCAAACTTGTGACAGATAGGAAACACTTGAAACATGTCCTGTTCTTGAAACTACGAGCAGCACAAACATTTATCGTTATCCCTAAACAAGCAGGGTATAACCCAAAGTTTAGAGGAGTTGACATGTGTGGCAGTTGTTCAGAACCCTGTAATTCTTTTCAGTGCCTATTTCTCACCGGCGCAGCAGCAGCTTTGGATGGTTCTTGCTCTCAAGGTTGCGGTCTATGAGGTCGGACAGCAGGTGTTTCAGGACATCGGTGGCGTACTCCAGCTTGCTCTGCAGCACTGTCATGATAAGCGAGGCCACGTTGCCGCGGTCCCTCATGGAGAAGCCACGCTGGGCCTCGAGAGTGCGAATAAAACACAGCAGGTAGACCTTGTTGTTAATGAGCTGGCCGAAGAGCTTCAGCCCCTTCTCCACTTGCTCCTGGCGGTAGCCCGGCACCTGTGAGCAAACACAACGAATGTTCACTTAATCATTTTATTTGAATGAAATTTTAGTTCTCTGCCTTGGCTCAGGTTCAGCTTATTCACATGAAAAAAACATGTACAAACAAATACATAAAAGTAATGAATAAATCAATGTTTAGTTTTCTCTCCTTATTCTTCCAGTGTAATTGCCAGTTAGAGGTGACATATCTAACAAGTTTTACACTGCAATATCTGTATCGAGGCCAAGTTAATGCTGTAGTAAGAGTGATTGGCAGCATTATGATGACAGTGTGAACTTGAAAGATTGAAAAGGTGTTGAACCTGAACTATCAGAATGAAAAACAGGATTCCTAACCACCAGAACATATGGGACCTATACATCATAAACCATGCACCTAATGTCACCCATCAATTTAGATGGGTTCCAATAATTTAAAGCAGATTTGACCACATTTTATAGCCACACTTGTACAAATCATAAGAGCTCTCGGGAAGTGTACTGTAATTGGTGCTAAAATGTTTCATACAGCCCTTTTAATACACCCACCTTTACACATAACGATGGGAAGCAGAGAGAAATGAAACGCGAAGAGAAAAGAACCGAGGGAGATGAGGAGTTTAACATCTTCCCGCTTTTGTTACGTTTAGTCTGAAGGTTGAGAATAAAGGCAGGAAAACACTAAGCCTCTTGAGGGAATGTTTATTACTTTGATGGCGCTGTGTTCCACACTAATGCAAGTAGAAAGGGAGCGCAGTGATGTGAATTCCCCTCGTCTGAGCCCACATTGTCCCTGCACCATTTATACTAGTCACTTTCCGCACATGCTTCTTTTCTCCGTTTTTTTTTTTTTTTTTCATAAATAGCACCTACTGAGATTACGCTTTTTTTTTTTCATCTGTCAAGAGCACTCGTGGTAAGACAGCATCTCCTCGTACCCAATGCAGCTGTCATCCGGCATATGTTCAGTCTTTTTACCCTTCCTGGAGGAACCCCCGGTAATCTGCTGGGAGCTATTGTTAAGTTGCAAGTCCAATTTTACAGCGCCTGACAGGATGTGCACAGTGTCGTGTGTGCATTGTGTGTTTGATGTGTTAGCATTAACCATTTGCGTGCATGTACAGTACGTATAAGCATGTGAACACCCATAGAAATTGGGGAAAACTGTATTGTACAGTACCATAACACATTTTTTTAAAATGCCTCTCAGGATTATAGAGGCACAGTGCATGAAAGCAGCAAAATCTCAATGGGAACACTGCAATATTTAAATTTGGCAGGTGGAGCTGTGAAGACGACGGCTGCATCAGAGTTGTTTCCATAAAGATCAAGAGGCAATTGAGAAAATAACAGGAGAAAAATGCAGTCAGATAGGATAAGTGAAATTGTTGAGAAAACAGAGGGAAAGGGAGTGATTTTGACTTGTAAGAATAAAGCCTAATGGTCACAAGGAACAAATAAAATGTCAAGACGCAAGCTTTACTGAGGTGACACATGCCAGACTTTTTGATATCTATCTCGACATGTTCTCATTTCAACTGAATGCAAGAAGACTTTCCATCACCTGTGTTTTTTTTCTACACCAGCTATTTGCAGCCTGCAGTCAAAAACTTGACTTTAAATTCTCCGACACATCAATAACAATTAAGCTGCCATTAAGAGCCGAAGACAAGCCTGCTGCTTTTTTCATTAGGCTCTTATTCCGCATTATACTCCTCATACAGTTCGACATTTATACCAATTAAAACTTAATTAATACTGCTTATTACTGGGAAATTCTCATCAGGGATAGAGTGGCCAACCTTGAGGGCAGTGAAACGGGGGTCCATCATTCTCTTAATGGAACAAGACGACCTGCTCAATTATGGCTGTCTATCAATGTCATCACTGGGGATAAATGACTTGATTTTTTCCTTTTGCTTTCCTCCCTCTGATTGGCTTTTAATTTGTCTTTGAGGTGAAGGGAGAAAACGGTGCAGTGTCTCACATCGCTTCAGTTATTAATCAGAGCGTGTGCTCCTGATTTGAGGGCTGCCTTGTTTGTTTTTGAAAAAGCATTGTTGTCGGTCTTCAAAAAGGCTTTTGTTTACCAGACAGCAACACAAACAACATCGGCGTCAATTTCACCTACTGTGACCCACCACATTGTTAATTTGTCTGCTCATTTTGCTCGCTTTTCAAATAAGGCTAATTGCATTGCGATTGTTATTTGATAGAGTGAAGAAAAGGTTTTCACGCTCGTGTTATCTGGATTAAAGTAGGAGGAAACTGAATTGGTGGGAAATTGGAAGAAACTTGTTTTCTCTCAAGACATCTTAAGCGCTGCTCATCAACACAACTGAATTTTCCAAGTCACTGTTAAAAATCATACCTGCAGAATCTAAATTCTCTAGATTCTCTCATTAAAACAAATACTGATTTAAAGGGCATGTCAGTGAATCATACTATCATACCTCCAGATCTCTGAGCACAGGATGTTCCTCGATGCCCGGGAAGAGGACCCTCATGGTGTAGGTCCTGTAGTCCAAGAAGGGGATTCCTGCTCCATCCAGATCACTGGTCAGCTCATGGATGTCCGTCTGCAGCTCTGCAAAAGCTGATGAATAAACCAAAGACACAAACCAGTTATTTTCTTTTCACCCAGATCGATTATTAGTTGCTCCAAAATTATATTTATGCCACCCATGATCTCAGAGGTTTGCACTTAAAGCTGAGGTAGGCAACGTCTGGAAATCAAGCTAGCTGTAGCATGAAACTCCTAAGGAAGCAACTCCACTGCATCCTCCCCCTCTGTTTTTGCTGCAGCTCGTGTTTTATTTTGTTTGTTGTCAATCTCTTTTTAAAGCCCAATTTACACCAAAGATTCATGATGAGATCAAATGGTCGCAGGGAAAGTTGCAGCAGCGTAAACTGGTCTGTCTCAGCTCAACTCAAGCTGGCTGATGGTGTCGCCTGCAACTAAGCTTGTCAAGTCACTAGAGGCCAGTTTTAGAATGTAAGGGACGTCACTTGTTTCAACAGCCAGTCAGCTAGTAGCGACGTCACCTGTTGCTAGGAAGCACATCACAGAGCAGCCAATAATGAACCATGAATATCAGGAAAGTGCCCGTCACGGTATGAATATAGTGCCAAGGAGAGGTGCAGAGGTCTAGTGTTCTTTCAGATCACCTGAATTACAAAAAGCTGAAAGGTTACCATGGAATTTTTGCTCACTGACACCAAAAATAAACTGCCAACCCTAGCTTTAATTGAGCAGTATCTCAGATATATACATTAAAAAAAAACCTACTAAAAGTGCCAATTAGCATGTACTCCTTTTCAACATCATACCACTTTGGAAATGCAAGTTGTAAAGAGAGAACTCTTATCACAAGATAAAAGCAGTGAAAGATCACATTTTGTTCCAAATGAGTGTGCTTGTTAAAACTGAGAATATTAGGTGAGAAAAAAAAAATCCACATAACCCAGAATGTCATCAACCTCTTACCCTCTTTGCACTCCAGAGCCACACGCGACTCAAGGTTGTCCATCTGCATCTGCAGCCTCTTCAAGGTCAGGTCGCTCTCACGAGACTTGCGCTTGTAGGCGATCAGCACCACCACGATGAAGAGGATGAGCAGGGCACCGGCTGCAGCGATGCCGATGATCGCCGTGCTGCTGAGTGGGCTGTCGGACGTGATGTGGACGACGCCGGGAGAAAACTCAATGCCACCCACACGTGCCTTGTTACAGTGAAAGATAAAGAGGCAGATTATAATTACTGCGTGTACATAAACACAATACTTGAATAGCATTAAGGAAGGACCATTAGTATCTTCTAACATGAGGCAATATATTCTGTATACCAGAGCTATAATCAGAGAGGAGCTTCACTTAAATATCACTCAGCAAATAATTACTTGGAGAGGGCACAATAATTTGACCTTTAGAAAGGGAGAAAAGAGTGACTAGCAATTCAGCCCACAAGATGATATGTTGCGCTTTAAACCAAAACACATAAATATTTAAGAACCATTACATAATATTAAGTTTAAGAATCACTTTTAGGTTTATAAAGCATTTCCCTGTCTTCAAGATCACAGCACAGACAGACAGACATATTGATTTGCAATACAAATGTGTACATGCTGCTGTTTATTTGTGCATCCGCTCACGGTTTTACAGTAATGTGTCCATCTCTGTCTGCGATGCTGGGTTCAGGTGGTAACATCAGGAAGCGCTTTGCTCAAAGTGGTCCCTCTTAAAACCACAAATGGAATCTTTATTGAGTTTGCTGGGGCCCTAATCCTTCTTATTGAAGGCGTATTTGTTTGTCTTTTGTCTGCTTGTGGGCAGCAACAGGAACCACACAGCTGATTGGATTAGAGCTGGAGTCTGCCTCGAGGTGGACAAGAAGATGGATAGAAAGCAACAAGAGGAATGTCTGTCTGTCTGTCTGTCAAACTGCCAACTGATTTGTAGGTCTGTCTGTCTTCTCCACCATAGACTGCCTATCTGTGTTGTGTGCCTTTGTGAGGATGTGCTGTGTCACTCACCAGGACCTTGTGTCGACCCGTCAGGTTGGGTGACTCACAGAGCAGCTGAGTCTCTGACACTGTTAACATACAGGGCTTCTCGCCAATCAGGACTGTGTAGTTCAGCTTTCCATTACCGCTATTAGTCGGCGGGAGGAAGTTCCGCCCCTGCAGGAGAGGATCGCAAACAGTTAAAGTATGTCTTGTTATAAGAAGGCATAAGCAATTAAAGAATAACACATAATAAGGATATTTACGATCATACATGATGTTCTACGGCATTATTATGACAATCGGTGCAGTCCTGAGAGCTGGGGCTCATTGCTGACATCACCACTAGCTGAAAACAACGGAGGAGCATGTGCACTCAGACAATCCTTCAAAAAATACTATAAACACCCATTTTAAAAGATGTGAAACTCGTCGAATGTTTAGTGGTGTCTTCTTGTAGACTGACACCAAAACATGAAGTTAAACACGGATATATAACCTGGAAACAGCTGTTTGTTTGTTTCAAGAAGCAGCTGAAAGAGCCGCTTTTCGGTTATATATCTGTGTTTAGCTTCGTGTTTTAGTGTACACGAAGGAATGTCTGAGTGCACATGCTCTTCCTTTTTTTTTGGCTAGCAGTGACATCAGTAACTAGCTCCAGCTCTCTGGACTGCACCATTTGTCATAATAATGCTGTAGAACATCATACGTGATCATAAGTATCCTTATTTTAAGGCTTAATGTGCAAAAAAACAAACTTCTCCTGGATTCAAATAACATTTATATTTATTTTGCAAGATGCAAGCAATACTCATACAGTCTTGGACTAAAATCACTGAGGTTGGTAACTTAAAATTAATATCTGCTAATGAAAACCAAAAGTTTGTTATGCTCTGTCCTCCTACTTTCAGTATGATGGGTGATCCAGGTTTAAGCTCCAGCTCTCCAGACACACTGAGTGGTTCAAACTCCGGGTTGGGGTAGTAGATAAAGTTGGTGTGGTTGAGGGCCATCAGAGCCTGCACATCGTCCAGTTTGAAGCCAAACTCATCAGGTCTTTCAGGCACCTCTTGCTGCCTGGCCAGACTGATGGGCAGCTCTGGAGCCTGGCACAGCATGGAAGTGGGGCTGAGCACCTGACACAACTGGCAGAAAACAGAGAGACAGCAACTTGTCATAACTGTGAATCAGTGTAGCTTCTGCAGTTGAAATGGAGGACTTAGTGGAGGCAGAGAAATGCTGAAAAATTGACAGAAAAATAAACATGCTTAAAATGCTTCTTCAAGTCCCCATGAGGAACTTTTAACTGGTTATGAAGCAGTCTAAACATAAT
>JAQFJA010000015.1:11336626-11350361 GCA_029874485.1 Naso brachycentron
GATTTTGGGGTGAACTGTCTCCTTAATGTCCCGACTGTCTGGCTCAGAAAGAAAAAAAATCTGTTTTTATGGGGGAAAGACGGGATTAAAGTCAAGTTAAGAGGAAGGATGAGGAGTTAAAGGAGCCATATGGCTGTGGACTGAAAGAGACTGATGCAGAGGAGGACGGAAAAAGAGGAAGACTGAGGTGAAGAAGGACACTGTGAAGAATGGAGGAGAGGGGAAAAGTGCAGGCATGCGGGCTGCAGGGCACAGAGGGAGAAGAGGACTCTCTGGGAAATGGAGAATGCAAATTTTCCCTCTTCATTTGGAAACGCTGTGTAAGCGTTTTCTGCAGCTCAGGAATAACTGGCTTCAGGTGGAGCAGGAGGAAAAAACACACTATCCTTGAACAGGAAGGGAAAAGAGGAGGGTCATGGAGGCAGTGGGAGTGAGGTCAAGACCAAAACATACA
This sequence comes from Naso brachycentron, assembly GCA_029874485.1. Lineage (NCBI taxonomy): Eukaryota > Metazoa > Chordata > Actinopteri > Acanthuriformes > Acanthuridae > Naso > Naso brachycentron. Next base: position 11,337,081 of record JAQFJA010000015.1, read on the forward strand.
TATTGATGAAAAAGTGAGTCCGCAGCAGGCCTCGGTCGAACATTGATTTGAAGCGCAGTTTATAGTACACCGCTGATGCGATGCTATAAGCTGCCTCAGCATCAGAGCACGGCTGACCTGAGCTGTTTTCATATTGCTGTTTAATGAAAAGATGGCGGCGCAGGCAGGAACGGATACACAGCTTCCCACGTGGGGCGCACAGTGCACACCCAGCTTTTACCTCTTACACGTCCTCTGTCTTATTCCCGCTCACTCCACCTCTAACCTTCCTCTTCTTCTCCTCTTGCTTTAATTTATTTTGCCTTTTAAGGTGGAAATACAGCCAGACCTAAAGTTTCTTCAGTTACATTAAATGCAGTCATGGCCAAGCAGAGCCACAGCAAGGCAACAGAAATATGAAAATAACCAACTCATGTCCACAGAAACATGCGCAACACACACACACACACACACAAAAGACCTCCTGTGGTTTATAAAACACCGAGTCTAATGCAGAGAATATGTGACGATGGGCTTTTCATGTTACCATGGTGAATAAAAAAAGACTTAGCTGCAAACAAGTGGTGAGAATTTATTCAAAAGCTAATGCCAGAAAAAATTTGGAAAGGAATATATTATTTGACTTGACTTTACATGGACTTATAAACTGCAGTTTGGTCTCATTTTTATTTGTGTGAATACATTTTAAATTCATTTTTTACATTTTAAATACAAGAATGTACAGTGGACAACCAAAGGGGGAATTAAAGTCCCCATGAAATTCAAAATACATATTCCAGCTTTCATCCTGTGTCTATGTGTTAACTGTTCATGTAACTCATCCTAGATACCACAAATTTATTAAAAAAAAAAAATCTGAGTACTTCTAAAACAAAATCTGACTGGAAAACATTCTCAATTTTGTGATGACTCATCCTGCACTCAGCAGCATTTTGAATTTTTTTGTCCAATGAAAATGCTTTCTCAAATTCTTTCAAATAATACAGACAGAAGCCTACAGTCTACAAACTACCGCCACTATAACCATGCTTGCTGAACTATATCAGTTGTGGAGGTCCTAGACATGTTAGAAATCTTAATGGCTCGTGTTTGTGCTGATAAAATAACACACAGCCCCAGTGTTAGCTCAGCTAGTGTCATAAGAAGGAAGAGGGGAGGCTCTATCATTAACTACAGCTGATATACTCCTCATTTCTGCACTGTTACAGTTGTAGAAGTCCTAGAAACGTTGGAAAACTTAACACACACAGCAATATTGTCAGCCTGGGCGGAGGGCAGGCATAGCGCACATTCAGCCCTATTGGCTACTGTGAGGGTCAATCAATATCCACAAAAAGTTCCTACCTAGAGGCCCGTTTTTGCCATGTCAACATGCAGAAGCAAATTACACTCTGACTTCCATTTCACAGGGTCTTTAAATATGAAAGAAAATACTGTTTTATCTCAGAATGGGTCTGATTTCGGCATGCGAGTGTGTCTGTTGCTCTCCAAAATGCCTCGGCGTATCTTTCCAAACAAATATTTAATAACACAAAAGTCAAGGAGGAGCCCCAATCTGTCTGGCAGGAGCTCTGCACTGCAATCAGCTGAATGGGAAATGTGTGGCATAGCCTTTGGGTCAAGCTGGCGTGCTGGGAAAAGGTTAAGCACTCTCTAAAGGCGCTCTCTCTCTCACACACACACTCATACACCCGCACTCCATGAATCTCATTAGAGTGATGCCGAGGTGTACCTCAGAAAATCAACACCTCTCACATGACCCGCAGAGCAAACACACGGATGGAGAATAGTCATTCATGATTGACCTTAGAAAATCATATTGGATATTTATTCACTTGGTCCCAGAGATTCAGAGCCATTTCCAGACCACCATTAAATGGGAAATGGGAATTGAAATGGGACATCGCTTAAGGTGTTTAAGGTCAGTGGGATTTTCATTGTTACAACCTTTGAAATAGACGATTTTTCATCATTTCACCTATAACACTGAGTCTTGAGAGAAAAAACACATTAAGCCTTGAGCATGCAGTAAAATCACACACACTCAGGTTTGGACACACACCCACTTAAACATCAGAAGCCTGCGTGCCTGTGCCGGTGGGATACTGTCAAATCAGGGGATGAAAAATAAGGGAAACAGCGACAGATCTTTAATTATTTTCACACGAACGCAACAAAATTCTAATCAGCTAGAAAACAGTCACAGAGAGGGTGTATACAGGAATATAACCAACATACAGGATCATGAAACTAACAACCAGCCCACAAGCAGGGTTGGGAAAGTTACTTTGGAAATGTAATAGGTTACAGATTACTAGTTACCCCATTTAAAATGTAAAGAGTTATGTATTCATCTTTATTTATTTAAACTCAATAATCACTTTTCATTGCATGTGATTACTTTTTGATTACTTTTCTAAACTTCTAACGAATGTTTTCAACTGTTAATCATTTTCAAATGTTTAAACCGAGCAGTGTGAACCTTACAGAAGAGCTGCTACAATGAATCAAATGATCATATTGCCTAAGTTTTTTACAGAAGATATTTAGATATAACCTTTGTAATCATTAAAATGTTCATAAGTAACTTTTATTTAATTACACATTTTTTCTCAGTAACTGTAATGGATTTCATTTATATTTATTTTGTAATTAAATTACAGACCTCTGCTACACGTAACCAGTTACTTCCCGACACTGCCAATAAGTGTATTTTTGTTATTTTTGCTGCAATGTATCACAGCTCCTTGCACACCAATCAATACGCTTAACCAATCAAAAGCCATTCAACTTTAAATCTGGCAGCTGCTTTAGAATGAAATGTCCGGAGGGAAAAAGTGCTGCATTTAGTTGCCAACAATCACAACAAACACAGCTGAGCTAAACTGTCTGCTGTTAATGATTGTTGACATTTGTTGGGAGAGCATTTCACTGGACGGGACTGAAAGTTGTGGGGTCAGGATTTGAAGGATGCATGTTGGCAGGCAGTGAAATGATGTAAAGCAGGATTACAGAGTTAACACTGGCTACTAATCAGTATCTAGAGCATAATTACATCGCATTACAAATTATGCTTGAGTGTGTGTGATGTTGTCAATCTGCCAGACAAGATTTTCTCACCAGAAACACTTTCAGTTAGCCTCACTGTTTACTGCAATTTGGCTGCAATAAAACAAACGCTTCCTGAAGTGTTTCTTTGATTTTGAACAAAAGATAAATTGAATGACATCTAATTAAGACATGACTATGTTTTTTTTGTTCAAACAGCATAATAAAGAAGCAATACAATAATAATATGATGGCAACAGGTATAGATAAAGCTAAATAAAACAGTATGTGACAGCATGAGAGGAAAAATGGTGCAAACAGGTCATTATTTGTGTTTTGCTGTAGATGAGGAGTTGTGTGTTTTCACTCACCGTGACACTAAACTGGGACACTGAGATGTTGTTTGGGTGAACACTGAGATGCACACACTGCTTGATGTCTGATGCAAAGCGACGGGGCTCTGATGAGCGCTCGCATTTCTCCTTTCTGGTGCACCTGGAAGCAAAAAAAAAAACCACACACACAACAGAGAGGGTGTTATTCAGGGAGGACAAATGCGCATATATGCACTCGTACACAGATCTTGTAACCTGACCAGGGCTTACCCCTTCCCACCTGTTGGCACCTGGGAAAAAGAGAATGTCCCGCCTCTATCTGACAGGCAAAGTTACACACATTTATCATATTTCCTCTCTGGTAGTTTGCTGGCTACAGTGGCCGGTGAATGGAAACCCGGTCTCGAGGGGGTGGGAGCAGTGGCATTTAAAACAATGGGTGCTCTATGTGTGGAAGTGGAGCCGGCCCGATGGGAAAGAGGTAGGCCTCGTCTTTGTAATGCTGTCTTAATGACTGGCATTCATTGGCAATGCCAAGTGCAGGTGGAGATGTAGATGTTGGTGGGGGGCTGGGAATGGATTCCTCTGAATCTAAATACCTCACTGGTCTAATCCGGTCCACTACAGAGGTTTAGGGAGTTGAAGGAGTGGAGCCTTTGTATGGTGGAAGGAATTTACTGGCTCCCATTTCAAACACAATCCTTTGACGTACTGCAAGATAACTCCACATAGTTTGAACATGGCTTTTGTAAGTGAAGTGCAATTTATTCCCACTTAACACTTGCAGCAGAAAGTTCATGATTTCAATACTACAGCAGAAGTGTCTGACAAAACACAGGTGAAACTTTAAAGGGATACACCAACTGTTTGCATTCTTTTTGTTATTTGCCTCCCTCCTGAGTTCCAAAAAAAAGATAGATCCCATTCTTTCAATTATGTGTGCAGTAGTGGGCAGAGCTCGCCCACTGCTAATTATCTTAGCTCAAATACTGGTAGTCATGGGGAAGTGCTAGCTTGCCTCCACCTAAAGTCATCAGATAAACTTTCCAACTCTAAACGGTCCTGTGTGCTTGTTGTGATTTGTTTACTTATCACATTGTTATTTTTAGACTGCCAGATTTTCAGGTTTCTTTGTAGCAATTAATAATAATTTGAAACGCCGAAAAAAGAAATGTCACAGACCTAAAAATACAAGAGGGTTGGGAATTTGGAGCCATTCTTGATGCTCCAACACTTAAACAAGTATCTGATGGGAGCTTAAAACAGGAGATCCCCCTCTCTTGTAAATTTCTCTCATTTATTCCTGAAGTGTCACCTCTAATAAGCAGAGAAAACACCAACTATTGAGACAGCATTTCATCAGGGGAATGTCTAATAAAAATGCTACTTTTTTTCACAACAGGTGACGATGGTACCAGCTGATTGGCTGCTGAAAAAAGCGACAAGCTTTACATTGTAAAACTGGACATGGCAATTTGACATGTTCAATTCCTGGAGACTCCTTGCAGCGGCATCAGTCCCAACACAAGTAAGCAGTTCACACTGCTGCTATTTTCTCTGCGACATTCCAAAACTACTGAAAACTACTTCTGAACTGGGTTTAAAATTGTAGTTGAATGCATGTTTTGGAAGAAACTCTTCAAGAAATCAAATGGCTCAAATTGCAAAATAACCTCAACTTTCATTTCTTCTTCACATGGACGCACCTACACACTCATTCTCTTCTAATCCCCTAATAAACTTTTGCAAGCCTCCTATTGGCTCAGACAAAAACTTGCTATGCAATTAAAAACCTAGCAAATTCACAGAGTCCCGAAAAACTCCTTTAGAGAAAGAAAAGAAAGGAAGCGGTCAAAATGAACGGATGAAAGAAAGACTTTCGAGGTGGTTGACGTCTGAGATACAGTAATACCTTCTGCAGCGAGAAGCTTTTTATCCTGCATTACCAAGACAGAGGGAGGTTGGGTTTTGACCTGACATGAGTATCGTGGAGCTAAGCGGCCTAACATGAGGCAAAGAAGACAGACATAAAGAAAAAGAATGGAAACAATCTGTTTGAGAGAGGGAGAGAACGGGAGGAGGGGTAAATAGTGCAGGAGACAGAGAGAGAGAGAGTGGAAAAGAAAGCAAAACAGAAGCAAGATTTAAAAGGAAGGCAGCCATTGTTGGCTTTTTGTGAAGCTTTTGCTGCTAAGCTGGTTTGAGTAGGGGTTTAATCGCTTTGGGTTCCTTTGTGCTCCTCTATCACTCCTGTCTGTTCCTCCTTTTCTAGCACTGATTTAATAAGACCACATCATATAAGTACCCCCAGGCAAACAGCATGCACAGAAACCCATTAATGCACACACTCACTCATGAATATACATACAAACATAGAGTATACACTCAGTTTGCTTCATGCGTTGCATACCCACAGCTCTGCTGTTTACACACACAGAAGAACAGGATGATTTTTTTTTTTTTACATGCTTGCCATGTATGTGTCTGATTTTTTTGCGTGAGTATTTGTATAATGTGTTTATCTCTCTGCTAACTCCCTGATAGTGTCACTGTTTTGGTGGAAAAATCTCAAATTTCATGCCAAAAAGACTGGTAGTAATGCATTATTAGCATTTACTGGCACATTTTCTCACAGTGAATCATCACTATGAGTGACTGACTCATTACAATTGAAAAACAAATGGATGAATAATGGTTTATGCCATTCAACACATTTCTCTTTCTCTGTCTCTCAAACATACAAATAACAAATATGCATCTATATATAAGGTGTTGCAAGTAGCATAATAAGACATTACCATCACATAAAGACATTACAATGATAAAATAAAGCACATTAATAACAATAAACGGATATTACGCACCTAATGAAGAAATAAGGCACCCAGCTGCCGTCAGATTAGCTGCAATCAAAGCTGTCATATAATACCACCAATGTGTGTAGGGAGATATACATCAAGAGGAAAAGCAGCCATTAACCAACATTTCTCCCATTACAGTCTTTGTTGGCAATGTTAATAACATGCTATGAATTGCAATTCACCGCGTTTCTTTAAAGAGACTTTGCCAACAGTGTAAGGTCATGTTCACAAACAGGATGATCACACAACAGGCCCACCTTCAACTCAAGCACGTATCATTCTGATATTTCTAACAGCTATAAAAACCTGCTGCTTTAAAATATGAAGATGCTTACATCAAGGCCTCCTCCTTAAACCAAAAGCTTTCCGTCCTTCAACCTTTGAGCACAAATCTTTGCTGGTAAAATAATTCTACACTATTCAGCTGTTACCGCAGGTGTGTCTGAACTAATCGCAGTCCCTCCACTGGCTCATGGATGCTTTTGTTGGCGAGCCGTGACGTTTAGCTCACAAACGTTAGGAGCTCTGGGGAAATTAAAAGCTGCTCAAAACATAAATAGTGAATAATCAATGATATTCTGTAAATGTATGCACCAAATGTAAATGTATCAACATGAAAACCAATGAATTTACACAAGTTTTTCCTCACAGTACCACAGTGAAGTGAGCTTTATTTTATGGTTTCAGAAAAAGTCCATTTAAACTACATCTGTCAGAGATAATGCAAAACAATGATGACAACTGTAGGGTTCTATGATTTCCGCGATCATGGAATAAAAACGGAATCTATTGTTAAACACGGAATATTACAGAACTGACTGTAATTTGATCAAAATTCTGTTTTCAGGAGAAAGAGGAACATTTATCTGGAGTGAACATTCTGGGGGGTATCGCTGATGTGTGGGATCACCTGTACATCACTTCATAAACACGTCCGCCCAGTTTCCAAATGACTTCTATTCATCAGGTGATATTCTGTTTTGCAAATCCTGTCACCATACTGTCGAATGGAAATATGTAGATATGTGCAAAGACCACTTGAATTAAAAAAAAAACAAAAAAGTCCATTGGGGAGTAGATAATGAAGGAACAAGAGTGAGTGATTTTTGATAAATATGGCCCAGGTTTATGACAGAAAAATGATGATGCTGGTACGCAGTGAGAGACATGATGCAAAGACTTGTAATGTTGATGGCACACAAAATGTGAGCAAAATGTTTTTATATGTGTGAGTCACATGAGAACAAATTACTGGTACGTCGGTGGAGATTTACAGCCTACAAGTTTTATCAGGTTCATCATGTACCTTAATAGAGTTAAAAGCCAAAAAGACATAATGAGGCAGTGTGAGTTGATAAGTGAAACAACAAAATCTGGCATAACTGGACTGGGGCCTGTTGATACGTTGTCATTAGAGAGAGAGGGTGTTTCACTTGCTCTAAGAAGAGGACAGGGTCTAATTTGTTCAGCTTGTTATGCAAATGTACAGTGAACATGGAATTTTTCATTAAAAACAAACAAATAGCCTCGCTAAACTGCAGCGACCAACATCGATCTGAAGAAACGACCAATGATTGTTTCTACTTTGCTTGCGTGACAGCTGATTTTCATACTGAAGAAAGTAGCATCACAGATTGTTTAACCACTGAGAAAAGAGGATATCAGCCAACTAATCCACCCCTGACAAGAAGGCATCAGCACTACTTCAGACTTGTGTTATGCCATATTTGTTATAAAAAGAGGTGGCAGTGCAAGCCAGTGAGTTGTATTGCAGGCCCCTGAATGGCCTCTGTTTATCTGTAAGATGTCATACAGGCCTGCAGGGACTGTAAGTTTCATCTCTTTCTCAGAGTCAGAAGGTCACAGACTTGCAGGGCAGGATGAAACAGCCAACAGGTCGAATTATTAGCTCTGACATCCCGGGCGTGGGCCATGCAGGGACTGTGACTCAGCAGAAAATGGAGGCTTTTCCTCCCTCTGAACAATGGCACTGTTGCAATAAAAAATGTTGGGTTTTCTCATGCAGTTAAGTGAGACCACTGCAATGGCGCAGTGCCTCCACAGAGGGCTACACCGACAAAACACAGGGAGTTCCGGTAAATGAAAATGGACTTGACTCAACATTTTTCTTCACCACAAAGCAGAGGCATCCAGCAAGACACTGTTTACCTCGCAACACTAACAAAGAAGAAAATTACTGTCATTCTGTCAGCCACACACTGGCTCAAAGGAGAATGGACTACTGTGCTGTGTGTCTTTTGGCATCTCAGAAGCTTTCAGACTGGACTTTCTGGTTTGTATTTCATTTTAAAAAAAGACATTTGTGACATGACAAAAACTTAACAAAAACAGTGATGAGTTTTTAGGGATTTAATCAACAACCCAAGAAGAACTTAAAGGAGCTAGGTATAAAATTCAGCCTTATCAGATTGCGAGAAAACCATATTTTGCTATGTGAGGAACTAGTGGCGTACTGACGTCTAGACTGGAGACTGATGTCACACGCCCTCTTTGTGTGTTGTTATCGAGCTTCTCAGTTTCTTTGTTTGGTAGCTGGGACGGCCACATGTTCATGTTAGTTCACGTGAACCCCCTCCCTTCAAAATCACTGGCCCCCCCGTCCCCTTTCTAAAACCCAAAAGCAAGTATGGAGCAGCTGAGCATATTTTTATATTAAATGGAGGCCCAGCAAACCTTACGGACATTTGATTGGGAAGGCTAACATCACAAGCTGTTAGAAAAGTCACATAAACACGCTCACATTGGGTTGTGGTTGAGATTCTGACCCACCATGCATTGGGGAAAGAGACAAAGCTAGAATGAACGAGTGGCTAACATCATAAGCTGTTCAATAATTAGGCTACATAAACGCTCTGTTGCTTTGTGATTAAGATTCTCACTCGCCCTGCTTCACGGAAAGAGACAATTACACGTTTTTGTGCTCGAAATAACATCAAATCATCATAGATTAAATGTAGGAGACAGCAAGCTAATGCTAACTGCTAGCGAGGCTCTGGCTCTCCTAAGCAGGGAGCTGCTCAGAACAGGGGGTGGGGCAGGTGGAGTGTCTGACATGCAGGTTTGTTTTGGTGTAGTCGATCAATTTTGTATATAGCTCCTTTAAAGAAGTGGTCCTGCATCTTGGCAGAACTTTCCACCAACATGTAAGACATGCACACATATTAATATTAACCCATGAGTGAGGGGAAATTTATGTATCTGCTCGGATTAATTTGGGGCACCAGTGTAAGAATAATTGAAGATAACGCTGTACACGTTTTAGCTGATGTAAGAGGTGGGTATTATCAGAACAAAGCTTTGGATAATTGTTTTCAATTACTATCCAGACAGACCTTGAAAGACAAAAAGAAAAGATTGCATCGTCTGTAACAATACGAAACAATCCAACCCTCTATAAACATCAAAGAATAGACCGTTTAGAGAACCCCAGAAATCAAAGTGTTCAAATAACAGTCATAAAAAGCTTGATTGAGGCTCTTTTTTGGTGGAGAATTAGATGTCCAACATCTATTCATTTGGTTGGTAAACACTGCTGTTGTGCAGAGCTGTTTGACTGACTGGAGATGACACATTGTAAGAGAGCGAGCTGAAAGGATTAGATTGGCTCTGAATGGAAACTAATCTGCACTCTTGTTTCTCGCAGCCTTTGATAAGGTGACACAATTAGATTGAGACTGAGAAGAGGGCAGAGAAGGAGTTTTAGCCTCTGCAATTGTTGCTGATGAAGCTGTCACGGCTGTTCAAAAACTAGATTCTCTCGTGCTAATATATTTTGATAATATATTTCATCACACTATGTTCATCTTCATTTCGCCCTTCTGATGATTTAATTGAGTATCCTGTTTAGAATGCAAGATGATCTTAATAATCTGTGCGGTGCGAGCACACACACACACCAAAAAATACCCATCAATCAACATTAATTGATGCATTTAAATTGGTATAATTGAGTGCAAGCTATTCAACATGCATGAGACAACAGTTACCTGAAAAGTAACCTTACCGTTAAATAAACATTACTGCCCAACTCTCATTTTTGCTTCATAGTTTGAGTTTGAAATGTGCTCTAAGATAATGAGACATAGCCTGTTACATTAAAAGAACAGAGAGAACAAAGACAAGAACTCAGAGAAGAGAATTTTGCTTAAATCACCGCAAAAAGCATCAACATGTAAAAGGAGAATCTCCACAAAGAGCTACAAAGTCTACTGTTCAATGCAACACAATGTCATAGCAAAAAATAAACACAAAGTGGCCACAGTCTGTATCAAAAATACAACATTCTGGTATTTTGGAGGCATGGGGACAAAGTATAATTCCAGCCTTGATCCCCAGCGGCTGAAGCTAGTCGAGTATCAGTGGGCCGCAGGTTGCAGGGCTCAGGGGAGCGTAGAGAGAGAATATACCAAAGAGAGGGTGCAGATGGATCTGGCCAAGTGAGACTTCAGGTGTAATGCATATCTAATGTGAGGCATTGAGAAGGTCAAGCAGTCTGGGAAATGAAAGCTATTAAATTCTCACAAAGCTGAGGTCCAGCCATCCTCAGCTCTGTCACATGCTCATGTCACTGGAGGAAACAAACACATGAACATACAGGACATGCATGCACACCCACACACAGAGTACACACAAGCATTAGGCACATAAGTGGTCAAAAAGTATTTTTAAAAATGCACATAATCTGACACATGCAAAGACAAAAATAAACCCCCTGCAGTGAAAATGCAACATTTCTGAAGTATCTGTTGTATTCCAAGTAACTGAAGGTCTGTTTTTACAGCACTGTTTGTGGTAAATCAATGCACAACAAATAGGCATTCTGTGGTGCAACTGAAACCCAATTACCATAATACCCATGCATCATCAGACACTATATGGAATCCTATACATACTAATAGCCTGAGACTGTATAAGTTGCTGCAGAGCAGTAGCTGTGTCACACAGATTCAGTCAAATTACACACATCTACACTGAGCCTTGCTACATCCTCTCACCCAAACATGCGACCACAGACACACATAAACACACACAACACACAGTGTGCCTCCTTGTGCTGTCATTAAGAGCGGTGGTCCACAGAGCAGAAATCCGCATGGAGGGGCCGGTGGTGGAGTCATTACCTGGCCCACTGGCCATGACCCTGCTACTCCCATTCCTGGACACACACAGTCACTCACACACATACACACAATCTTTGTCTCCCATACCCGAAGACATTAAAATGGCAGAGTGGCTGCCCCCTAGTCTAGAAATTTCTGAGCCATCCCCTTCACGTACTATCAATGCAAGAACACCGACTGAGCGGAAAATTACACAGTAACACTGTTGATGAGTGTTTGCACAGGAAATAAAACAAGCTCTTAAAAATATACAGTGAGGCAGGGAGAGAGCCCTGTTTTGTCAATCAATGTTCCATAAACACCTGAATAAAATGATGGCTATTAGCACTTATTATTTCACACAGCCTTCATAAATGCTATATTTCTCTCCCATATGTATAAACACACAAAAAAAGATGATAGGCAGCATCAGTCTGGCCCTGCAGGCAAACAAGCAGCAGCTGTTTCTCTCTGCCGTGACTCTGGTGTCTCACACTCCACCACGCAATTCTAGAAGCTGTCAAAGGCCGCGCCACCAACTTCCTTCATCTCTTTTTCTCTTTCACACACACACACGCAACAAACAAAAAAACAAACAATCCCCCGGCAGAGCTATCTTTTGGTGGGATGGTGTGTCAGGCTTATTAGGCTGTTTATCTGGCATATGTGATGCCAGTGCTGCCCCTGAAGATGCCATTAGGGCAGGCTCACTATATTAAACAGCTTTATCTGTCTAGCTTGGAGGAACGTTGATCTGTGTGTGTATGGGGACAGGGAAGGTTAAAGAGTGTATACGCAAAGCAGATGTCACTTACAAAATTAGCTTTTGTGAACTACTTACCTCTATTATTGAATCATTTTGTTTTATAATTATGAAAGAAATTAAACTATTACAAAGCAGTTTACTGACCCCGAATGAGGCAGCAGAGGCACTGTCATTAAAGAAATTATTCATTTTAATAATCCAGGCAATGATACTATTGCTGCGTCTTGTGAAGCTAAATTAAATATACTTATTTAATTGTTTGGGCAGTTCTAAGACTTCTTATTCTTTTTATTTAAAATGAAGTAACATGACAGATAAGATTGGATACAACAGACAACGGATATAAAAGGTCATACAGGAGTAAGAGCTCATATATCTCTACATCCAAACACAACATGGCCTCATATTCCTAAAAGAAAAAAGCCCGGACACTAACAGGGGGAAAACACTGGTGAATCAGTGCTTTGCATCTTCAGTATTATCCTGAGGTTTGCTTTCAGAACTGCCCCTCGGGGCGATCATGCAGGGCACCAGAGGGCTGCTTTTCAATGGGGTCTCAATATTGCACTTGTCTTTTCAGCTTCCATATATTGTGTTATGATCCGGCATGTGCGCCGCTGCAGACGGCATCATATGATACTATTGATCCGGGCAGTCAATATTAAGCCTGTTGAGTTGAGGTGTGTTTATTCACAGCCACAAGGCAGTTTGTAATTCTGAATGAGAAGAGACAAGGAATTATACTTTTGATTTGATGTGGTAGATAATATTACGAGAGAAAACTCAACAGACTCATATCTTGGAATCAACACTTTGCAGAGTGCTCATGAAATCCTCTTTTCAAAATACATATTCTACACACTAAATTTCCATTTTCTCCTTTTTTTACACTTCATTTTATACAGACATACTGATCAAAGGGCTTGTCCATATAGTATATTCATAAATAACTGCATTCAGTTTTTAGTATTTTTTATTTATTATCCGTAACTGCTTATCCCTTGCAGGAATGCAGGGATGCTGGAGCTAATTCCAGCGAACACTGGGCGAGGTTGGGGTTCACCCTGGACAAATCGCCAGTTCATCACAGAGCTGACATATAGAGACAAACAACCAATTATGCTCACAATCGCACCAACGGGCAATTTGGA
>JAQFJA010000015.1:11372616-11386077 GCA_029874485.1 Naso brachycentron
TCACCTCCTGGGGAGTGTGTTTGGAAAGGAGTCTGACTGAGCAAGGCAACCGAAATCAAAAAATGCCTCCACAAGCTGTTAAATAATCGCATAGATGTTGTTGTATTGTGCTGTGATTGAGATTCTGATCCACCATGCATCGTAGAAAGAGACAAGTATTTTTCACTTTAAATCACATCAGATTATGACTGTGACGCAGTGGTACTTCCTGTCTCTCACTGCCGACAACAGATCAGGACACACGCTGTCTCCTCCCGGCAGGAGCTGCATGAAGGGGCATCAGTTTAAACAGATGTGTTGCTGCTACTTTTTCATGTATAAATTTGGCATTTTTTAAAAACACATATCAAAAACACCAAATACAACCACATTAGTGTTTCAAGTCCTGAAATGGCGAATACTTCTTGACAGAGACAGACAGCTTAGTCCCACTGCACTCATTGGATAATGGCCTCTTGTAACCGGGAGAATCCCAGCTTCAAAGCACAATGCCACACCAAGAGAAGCAAGTCCACTCAGTGGAGTGGGCATTGTCTCTGGTCCAGGCCCCAGCTATACGTTTATCCCTGGTGTTCATACCACTCCTGTGCTTAAAAACCCCTAAAACAGGAACTTCTGAAATGCTTTTGACCCTGTTTTACTTTAAAAACTCAAGGGTTGTGTTTGCATCTAGACAGACAGAGACAGAAACATCTGGAAACCATGAAGCAGACACTCAGGTTGGCTTCCCGATTGGGTCTTATCAGTCACAGCATGTCCTTTTCAGAACGGAACAAAAAGCTTATCTAGGAGCCTTGACTAAATGTGGTTTAAACAATATAGATAACTAAATACAGGCATCGCTGCAATCGTTGTCTATGCTAACTGTTCCAACTCACTGTTGGCATTTCTTAAGCACCCCTCTGCTTCCTGTTTATGTCAGCATCCATATGCCCAGTGTACATGAATGAGTATGTGATATGCCTTTCCAGGTGTGTAAGAATGGAGCAGATTATTCTTAAAGCGGTGCTTAAACACCAGTCTGAAGGGCAGGTTGTTTCAGTTTAAAAACACAGTTTTAACACAGAAACATGGATGGAACATAAACTTCACAGAGCCTCAAAGCTTCTGCCTGCTGCCTTTGCATGTAGAATGAATTATATATGAAGTATGAAAAAAACCCAAATTAAATGCACAATGAAGCAAGTATCTGCATAATTCTTATGACTACATCCTTACTTGATCTCCTTTTTCTGTCCCTCTGCTAACCTTCCCTCCCCCATGTCCTGTACCAGACTCTCACAGCAGTCAGATCCACAGGAGGTCTGCATCCTGGTCCACCCCTGGTGCAGCATCACCAATCTGACGGGGAGGGTTTTCGAGGCCAAGAACAGCAGGCGAGGAGCTGTATCGACCAACTCTGTTCTCAGCCTCCTGTTGCGGACCCCCCTCCTCTTCTCTCTTTCTATCATGAGTTTCCTCTCTCAGTATTTCTCTCTTGTTCCATTTATCACACTTTCTCTGAGTGTCTGGGTCCCAGGCCCCAGAAGCAGCAGGTGACCTGCTATCGACCATCTCGGGCTGCTTTAATAGCGTTTGCCACCACTGGGACTCGGAAATGTGCAGATGTATTACCTGTCATGCCAAAATATTGTTGCTATGTGTTCTCTACATTTGAGATGAAGCAATCTGTGCTCATATTTAGTGATTGCAGACACTTGGAAAGAGTGTTATGTTTGACTGTAAATCAGGGCAGGTACTTCTGATTCAAGTTGTGTTTTTCTGCCGTTCAAATCAGTTCTGAGGTCTGTGTTTGTACTGACTTGGGAAAACAAAAAGGTATTGCAAGAAAATAATGATAAAAAATATCAGTATCAGTCAAAGTGATCAAGGAAACTGTCAAATATTGGTAATAACTTAAACATAAAAATCTAGTCCAAGTGTTTTCAGGAAACAAACATCAAAATAAAAAAGAGTTTTAATGGATTGTCGGAAAAAAGTCACTTTGTTCGAGTCGTACTCTTTCATTTTCATTTTGTTCTGACCAGCCTTCAGCAGTAGTAGAGTTTGTGTTTGTGTCTCTGTTTTGTTCATTAATTGCTCTCTACATTTGTGTGGTAATTCCCAGATGCTCCTTCTAAATAGTTAGTGGAGGTCAACTCTCTAACTAGGCTAATAGACTAATTATTACGAAGGCTGAATACACACATGGGACCACTATTGGCCAACAAAACTCACTTGACTCACTCACTTTCTTTTCAATATAAGCTAATTGGTATGTAAATTAAATATGTTCAATTTGTACCACGATGTCAGGCGATAACAGCGAGACGAAAAGGAATCTAACATAATGGAGAGAAATTGAAATTAAGTATTCCTAACAGTTCATTTGTTATTCTGTAATATCTTCTGTAAGCCCAATTACATGCACAGCAATCCAAAAGAGAAAAAACACAAAATTCTCACATTGTCGGTTAACAGAATGAAACAGTAATTGGATGCAATAGGATGCCATGACAAAACAGCAACCAAATGTCCTGATTGTGCAAACTTGTGTCTCTCCCTCCATCGCTTTCCTTTTCTCTCTGCAGATGACTGAGACCTCAAGAGATGGAAAGAGAGCCTCATTTAAAAAGGCACCTTCAACTCGCTGTCTGTCTGATATTAACCTGGGCACTTAACATGTAGATGCATTTACACACACGATTGCATCACACATCTGTAAACACTGACACTTTTATGGTGCCAGAGAGGTCTATAATCCTGTGCAAACTGCAGACTTTATTCAGGGGTAACCAGGCTGTTGCTGCCAACAAAACACCAGTGGCCTTCTGTGATTGCGGGTGGCAGGAGATAAAGAGGCGCGAGAGAGGGAATGATATGCATATTATCTGAACTTCCGAGCTTTTGCAATGTTATAAACGTCAAATTAATAATAAGCAATAAATGGGCCTACACCGAAGTGAAAAGAGAGCGATTCACCAGGGGCTCGTTGATCGATGGATTCGTCTTTCACTGATTTGATTAGTAGCCCTTTAACAGTGTTGATGACAAGATAATGCGCCTGCTGAGTGCTAAGAAGTATGTGTGTTTACAATTTCTGTGATGAATGAACTTATGGGATCGGGACTCACTGAACTAATTTCCTTGTGAAGACAACAAATAAATTAGATATTGTGCAAGAAAAAGAGACTAAATGTTCAACACTTTATTTTAGGCCATCAGAGGTCTGAACACATACTGGCCTGCAGTATTTTTAAAGTAATATGTAACTTTGACCGCGACCCGTGGCTTAGAAAAGTGAAACTAAACGATGCATTTGTATGTCGCAAAAAACAGCAATTTAAGCAAAACCAGGTCATATTTTATGGAGAAAATGTCCTCTGGTTATTCCTCTGATATCCTACGATGTCTTTTTTTTTATATTGTTAAATATTTTTGTGTCATTTAACGTCTTGCTTTTGTCTCGTGAAATCAGTCGGACTGACAGTATTTTTTAACTCCTTTCTGTGGACATGTGTTGTTGCTTTTGTACGCAAAATCTATCACAGTGTGTTGTTACTGGCTGGTAGCTAACAGTGCTAACAACAACAATAGCTAACAATTGCTCCTCGTAGCTGGAACGCAGTCAACTCGGATTTGACGTCACTCCCAGGACTGAATTCTGACTTCCGAGGTAAACTGAACGCAGCGTACACATACACAGTCACATACGACATGGTGTATGGTGTGAATGAACTGAGCGTGCATTCCAAGTCACATATCTTTGCTTTATATTCCAAACTTTTGCACTAAGGCCGCAACGGATACAGGAGCGTTAGAGTCAAAGTTTAGGGCGCACTATTATGACGGAGAAGTGTGTCCAAATTGTATGCATACTGCATGCAACAGTATGTACTTTGAGAGGGCAGCTGCAGTTTGTACTACAAGTAAAGCAGTCTGCAAGCACACGATTTGGAACACACCCTACATGTAAGTCCATACTCTTGGCTGTGTGCCTTTTTGTGTTTGATATAGAAAGAAAGTGAATGCCTAACACGGTAGGTCATGCATGTGTGTGTGTGTGTGCGCACAGCATGTGTGTTATGGTGGCTTTCCATGCAGCTACTTTAGCGAGCTTTTGCCTCTGATAGAGGTGTTCACAGTCTCTCTGTGTCCATTACACAGAGTGCTGCTATTTCGCTCCACATTCAATGTCGTCAAAGGTACTAAGAGAGGGAGTGTGTGTGTATGAATCTGTATGCGCATACACACCAATACACACACACACGCAAACACACAAGTGGACTGAGACCACTCTCCTCTCTCCAAATAATTCAACACATTCATTCATTTCTGATCTACCCTCACAGTCTGTTCCTGTAGAAATATATGGTCAGAGCATCCAACAGTCCATCTAATCCTTTTCTGTCCTGCAGCCAGGTTGTAATGAAATTCTCTCTGCTACACAAAAGGTTATTTTACCCTGTGACATAACAAAATGATAAATACCAGTGGTTATGATATTGAGTCAGCAGGGGGGACTTTTTATGTGTGTGTTGATGTGTCTGTGTGTGTGTCTGACCTGGGTCTCAGACATGACATAGAGGTAGTGGTGGTCAGAAGAGAAGGCCATGTCTCGGAGGATGGGTCCGTTCTCCACCGCCTGCACCGTCTCATACTGCAGAGCACGAGAGGAGCCGTCCACCCGGATCTGGAAAAACACAGACGCACATTAAAATTTAGGATATTTCATGAATGCATAACACTGTAGCGCTCACGTTGCCTCACAGATTTTAAAACAACTTCAAACCAAACATTTTAACATTTCATCTTGGACAACAAAGCGTGCAATTAGGCATCAAGGAGTAATCAAAAAGGTACTTTTGAAAATTATTATTGATACAGTTTTCATCTACCGCACACTGCCTCAGGATTTTATCATGCGTCATGGCTTTCAGTGCTGTATCTGTAGAGCTCATCTTTCTCTATCACAGTTTCAGCCATTCAAAAGTGATTACGGTAATTAGACATCTGGGCGAGAGGTGTGGTCTGCAGGCCCCTAGGTGTGTTTACTCAGCAGAAAGTGTATGGAATTGGCCTCACACACACTTGGTGGTGTGATGGAAGTGTTCTGGGTTGTGCCCGAACATCTGCTTACATCGTCACACACGCACACACGCACACAGGGTGCGTTCCAAATGATCCTTTCTAAATCTGGTCCTCTGGCAGTAATTTCTCAGTAACACACAGTTCTGACATATTCCTAACCAAGCAACTTTCAGCACCCAGTAGAATATACACACACACACACACACACACACACACACACAGACCTGTGTGGACAGGTGTGAAGCAAGTCTTGTTAAAGTTGTGATGACTCTTGGTGGTTCTTTGTGCTCTTCAGCACTAAAGAGTTCACAGGTAACAGGCACAAAAGGGAGATAATTGGACAGGAAGCAGATGGTCGAGCAGACAGGCGAGTCACTTCATGATTAATTATAATACGCTGATGACAACATAATCTTGTCAGCATATCATTGAAAAAAAAGGTGCTGGCCCACCTGAAGCTGAAGTCTCTTTAAGGTCAGGAAGCCTTAACTAAGCAAGTTGAACCTTTTTATACCAGCTGAAAACAGAAATGGTTTTCTTTTGGGACTGGGCAAAAATTATTGCAGTGATTTTTTTGTGTTGCTGTTGTTCTTCGAGAGAGATTTATTGTTGTAAATATATCATAATAACATTATAGAGAAATAGCTTATGTGTGTGCGTCAAAAGGTACACCTATGCACAGGAAATTATTCTCACTGTGGGTAAATCAGTAAAAGAAACACAATATTACCATTCTTTAAGTGACTGAATGTCTATTGATCCATGCCTTAATTTTATTGCACATGGGGTGATTGATAAATCCTCGTCCTAGGGGTCAAAGGACATGAGCTATACAGCTCTAGCAACACACATGTGCAGTTCAACTCTTTGAATGATTATGCAGAGAGTCTGAAGTTAGTAACTTCTGTGGTATTTTGTTTTTTTGTACATGAAAGCAAATGGGACAATATCAGTCTTGTGCAGAAAATGTCTGACATAATTGATACAGATTTGAAGGGTCAAGTTTTCTTTATCAGTACCCGAAATGGTACATGTGTTGTGCAGATGGGCAAATCCAGTATTCAAAAGATAAAAACAACACATTTACATTTCCAAAATACAAACAAACAAACAAAAAAAAACTTAACTAAAATTGTATTGTAGGTTGACAAAACTCATTTAAATAAAACAAAATTCTAAAAAAAAAATCCTTAATTTTTTCATTTTTGTTACGGTATTTTGGGTGGATATTGAATTTATCTTTCAAGACCCATGTTCCTTCATCCTCACCCTCCATGGCGTGCCACACTGCCAGTTGGGCCACACCCCTCTCTTGGCAACTTAAACCAACCTGGCTGACATCATGACGATGAGGGCTAAAGTCAAGAGAAAGTAGCAAAGACTAAAACAAATAAAAACTAAACTAAAGCTAACATTTTTTTAAAAATAAAAACTAATTAAACAACAAAACTTGCTTTAAAATAAGTTAATACTAAACTGAAATTGAAAAAAAAAAAGTCTAAACAAAATGAGAATAAAAATGAATGAAAAATCCAAAACTATTATAGCCTTGGTCCACGCCTGATTTGGCAGCTACCGACTCCTTCCCAAGATGAAGACAGAGCCCAGAGCCATCTTGACCGTGATAATGACCTCGTAACTGCTGTGGTCCATTTTTTTTGGAGGTCCTGTGCACTGATGCTGATTGAGAATAATTGCATGGCTTTCTAAACTTGACCCCTTCTACCTGAACTTATCAATCACTCCTTGTAGAAACACCAAATGCTCTCCTTTAGCCAGCTTAACTTTTCTTTGTCTTCACCTTGACAAGCAACTATTGTAAAGTAAAAAGAGAAACCTAAGTACGCAGGGTGCAGGTTACGTCCTGCCCTCCTCCTGCTGCTGCTGCTGATATCCAGTTTCACAACATGACATTTCTTTAAGCAGGCTCCATCCTTCACCCTGATTTCACCCCTCCTCTCCTTTGTTTCTCAGTCATTCTTCCTCTTTTGCGCTGCCTCCTGCTTGGCTTGTGATGCGATCTTGATCTCAAAGGACCTTGAGTTCTGTGTATCAAAGCCGCACACACTTTCACTGGGAACCATTATATGCACCGGGGTCAGTTGCAAAGAAAAGAACAGAAGGCAAATAGAAGAGAGGGAAAGAAGAGAGGGAGGTAGGAAGAAAGAAAGTTCCATGCGAGCTGGGGCCAGATTCAGTAGGTGGGGTTATCTAATCTGCCCGATCGGGTGAGTTAATTTGGGTCGCAGCGCGTATGCATGTAAGCAAAGTTGTGTGTGTATCAGCTTACCCTGACTGTATATGGGAGAAGTGTGGGGCCAATTGCTGAGCGGAGTTAAAAGGGCAGACCGTCTATGGAAATGGCTGAATATAGAGTTTTATTGTGTTGGGACAGATCCACAGTCACCAGGGAGCAGAGGGGCTTCAAGGGGAAGCTCCTGTATATTATCCCTCAATCTGACCACCAACAAAACAAATGAGCCACCAGGGAGTGCAAAGCATGTCCGCAAGCATGCAACGCTGCCTGGTTGAGTCACACTGGGACTGGAGGGGAACAAGTAAGGGAGAAAGAGAGAAATCAAAGACCAGTGGATCTATTTGTACAATAATTGTCTCACAGAAGATATTTATCACCAATTTTAGCCTTTTTTTTTATATCAACACAGCAGGGTCACCCGAGGTTTGTAGGTTTAAAACAACAGTTATAGCAGACTTCATTTCCCCTGGTATCAAACTGTTTGCTTTGAAGGACTAATAATGCAAAATATCCATAAAAGTGTGCACAGTACTCTACAATCAAATAAGAACAAACAGATAGTTCATGATTTTTATTACAACAAAAACACTTTTTATCAAAACAAAAAGCTAACTAAGCATAGACTGAACACAACCAGTAATTCTCTTGATGAAAAGCCAAAGCTAATTATTTTGTTTTGTTATGAAACCACTAATCCTAGTTTCATTGTCAGCAACAGCAATTATTAATATATCTTAAAGTAATTTTTTCATCAGCCTAAAATTGTTAAGACAGCTACAGTGGTGCTAGCCAATATTATCTGATTCCTTTTCAACAGTAATAAAGTGGATTAGCTGCTCTATGCTAAATGGATTACAATGCTAATCTCTGCTATCACATTAGCACCACACAATAGACATTCACTGCCAGACAGACTTCATTTTGCCGCAGAGTAGTGGGAAGGTGAGAGATGAACTGGGCTCACACTTTCATGCACACACACAAATTTGTGTGTTTATACGCACTCACATGTATAGGAACATTGGCATTTCACACGCTTACACTCACACACATGGGCTGTCTGGCTGGAGCTACTCATATGGTAATGACGGAGACTCTGGGGAGAGTGGGGAGAGTTACTGGCACTTTTGACTCACAGAGCACACTTCCTCAGCACTGCAAAATGTGATTAGTAAACAGTCCTTTGATAGCTGTGTGTGTGTGTCAGGATCCGTATGTGTGTGCATCTGTGGGAGAAATTCATGCTATACCACAGACTGAACAGAGAAACTCATGGTCCTCCTTAAAACTGCCTGGCCACAGACTGTATCCCCCTAGTGGTTTTCAGGGAGCACTACACCAACACCATCAGTGGAGACTGAGATAAACTCAGTGGCTTCGGCAGGAACAATGCAGTGTGGATGCCCCTTTCTCTGGGGTCTTTTCTGTTACACTTAAATATGTAGTGCCTCTAAAGACAATCAGACATTTTAAATTCAGTGGCTATCTTTCATTCTCTCAGGATCTACCATTAAAGATTAACAGAGACGACTGCAAACACAGTTCCACTATAATAGCCCAGAGAAAAACAAATGCAACCCCATGTGCAGATGGTATTCTGGCTTTGAATCTGTCAATGAAAAATAATGTGCCCAAAGTGACTATCTCCCTCTCTCCATGGGGCTAACAGCTAGCAGAAGGTGTGATACAGACAGGGATACCATTCCGGTGTGAAAACCACAGGAGTACCCTCTCTCACTTTCCTCGTGTTGGCTCTGCCCACCACAAAAGCACATGGAAACTACTGCACTTCCTCTGACTCGGCATGGAGTCCATTTTGAAGTAGGTGACAGTGAAATGCTTAACTTACTATCTTAAGTTTTTTAAGATAAAAGTAACTGCAAGACCTGTCCTTTAAATTGTTTACGTTGTGTGATGAAATCAGCTGTCTATAAGTAGAAAAATTTTGGGGAAAAAATATATCAATATCGGAGAAAAAGCATTCCGGCATCAGGTTCTAACTGTTAAAGCATGAGCTGTGTTCCGTACCATATACTTCTGTACTAAACACTTAACATTTTGAGTGCATAAGTGTGCAAATGGCGACAGGGGATTACAGCCAAGGGTTTTCTTGCACCACTGACCTATCAACTGGTTATGTTGCCACATTGTACAGATGTAAGTCATACATGTTTTTGCACTAAGCACCACCATATACATATAATGTTGTTAGATAGCTGCGGTCAGAAATGTTTGTTGGGTCTGTAATAATTTGGTATTGTTCACGTGCTAGCTAATGTTAGCATCCACTAGCTGGCTAAAATGTTCCTAACTATGGTGGCACATTTAAACAGGCATTAATGACATGGTGTGTGTTTGGTTTATGTGTAGCTGTCAAATAATGGGGATGGTCGCCCACCATATGTTTGCACTTTGCTGTTACAAAAGCAGTAGAAGAAGAAGGCAGTCAAAAAAACAACAAAAAAACCCCCACAAACCTTGTCACTTCTGGTAAGTGAAAAACATAAGTGCGCAATTTGGGACAACACCACCCTGTTGAGATTAGTGCACCACACATGAAGTGTACTGCATTGAAGTATGCCATTTGGAAAACAGATGTGTCTTCTTGTTTTGTCACTGGTTCAATCCAACACCTTACATTTCCTCAGTCAATAATGTTCTTGCCCCTGTGGAACCTTTTCCCAGTGAAAATTGCCCTTTGAAATTCAGCACTTCTGCTTACACATCTGAGCACGCGTATTGATTTTAGATGTGCCATTACGTACAAACTACTTTACATTGAGTGGTGAGATGGATTGCTCATATTTAAGAAGGAGACAAGTCAATCCTCAGGAGACATTAAAAAAATAACGCTGTAGTTGTTTTAGCACAGATGATGGTTGTAGTTATGTGCAGAAAACACACAGATAGTCAGAATGATTGTCAGAACTACCCCAGCTGGATGAGTCCACACTGTTGAGAAGGCGCACTGAAAGTGAGTGAGCTGCGTTTCCCGGAGTGAGAGCTGTGAGAGCGATTGGAGGATTGTGTCCTTGCCTGCTACAGCATTGATTTTAGGATGGCAAAAGGCAGGCTAGTCACACAGAGCAGCAGTCTGTTAGGCATGGCACACACACACTAACACACCATGACTGGAACACACACCATGACCAACACGCTGCTGGCGGAAGCCAGAATAAGCTGCTGACTATCGTATCACTGTGGCCTGACATAGGCCATGCCACCACAGTGAGGTGAGTGGGCTGGAGCAGAATGTCATCCAAAGTCACACAGCATGCTGGGAAACTTAAATTACCACAACACTTTGTTTGAGGAATTCCACCAAATCCCTGAAAATGCCTCGGGCAGATCGCAGCGTCAGTGCTGGCATTTCTACTACAAAAAACACTCAGTAACTTTTTCTTTTCTTTTTTTTTGCTGGACATGATAATATAACAATCAACGTTATGAAAATTGTTGAGGGGATATTCCAAAATTTTTTACATTGGGCCTCATTCTTGACCTACCCAGTCTTATTTGTATTGATAGAGACCATTCTCAGCTCACTGCCTGCAGTACAGAGTTTGGATGGCTCGCTGTTTTGCTGCAAATGCTAATGCTAATGAAGTCATGGGACCCAACAGTAGCCACTACCAAACAACAATTAAACACTCTACAGAGCACCAAAGCAAGTCAAATATGAAGACAGTCTACTGAGGCAAATTCAAGTGTTCACAGAATCATTTTAGAAGTCAAACTACAGCTGAATTTCTGTAATGTCAAGGTCAAGGTCAAGGTAAACTTTATTATCCCAGAGTGGCAATTTGTTTTACAGCCATCAGTGTAGAAAAAAATAAAAACAACAACTTTGACACGTGCATATATACACATAAATACACACATTAAGGTTGGATAAAGAGTCACATAATACTGTTTGTGAGGCCAAAGTTAACAGGAACAAATAAGCAGCCAAACTCTTTACTTCCTGTTGATACTACTACTAGCTTCCTGTCGCTGTTAGCCCTAATCAGAGCTACAAATTTAAGAAATTCAGCCATAGTTTAACTTTTGAAATTATCACGCCACCAATAGAAACAGGACTGGGTATGTCAAAAATTCGGGAATATCCCTTTAAGTTGTTGTAGTATACAGGAAGTGTCATTAAGTGTTAAGCTCAGGAATGGCAGTCAGTAATTTTTATCTGAAAACAAAGGTTATTATTTAACGTGCCACTTATTTTCACGAATAACTGATTAATCTCTTAGTCCATCAACTGTTAATAAAAACAAATTTGTGAAAAATGTTCATTACAATTTCCCAAAGGTCAAAATGACATCTTCAGAGTTTCTTTTGCTCAAACAATAGTTCAGAAACTTTCATTTAGAATCATAACAACACGTAAAGGTGAAAGGTGAAATCAGCAACTGCTCAACAATTAGTTTTCTTTTTTAGGACTGACTGATTAATTACCTGATTATTGCATCTTTATTGCTTCATGGTTTATATTTTGTTACCAAACTAACTGCAGCTGTGCATGAAATAAGTTTTCCAAAACTGGAAAGACACTGTGAGTGCACATTTGGATTAAACTTGACAACCTGTTGCTTTCCTCAACACAAAAACATGCACGCAGAGGTCTCCTGAGGTCTCCTCTTCAAACCCATCCCAACCTTGTAAAAGATATCAATCAGAAACATTTTGGAGCAGCATCAGCATAGTCACATGCCAAATGCCACTGTAACCCGACCTGCAACACGCTGCTCAGGTTTCAACCCTCTTTGTCAAACTACAGCCGAGTGTTAAGAATCCAACCTGGCAAGGCAGGACATGCAATAAGAGCCTATAAAGACAGGGACCAGACAGACAGAGACAACTGAGAGGACTATTTACTGTGAAAGAGACAAAAAGAAAGGAAACAACATATCGTCTGCATAATGGCAATGTGTCTCTCCACGCATTCTGTTCCTACCGACAGCAATACAATGGTTGCTGTCTGATTGCCCAAATCTGTCCAGCTCACTGAAACATATGGCACGCAGGGAGGAAAGGGGGGAGTGGAGAGAAAAACAGAAGGAAAGGAGGCTTGAAGGCGGACTGGATCCACAGTTTGGTGTCAATCAATACCAGAACAAACCTTCATCTTCCACATTCACTGCCTCGATATATAGCTTCAGGCGAGATGGACTGGTGCAAGACTAGTGGAGGAGTGTGGATGATTTGACATTAATCTCAGGGTATTAACAAGAATGTGGCACGCTAATGTGCGATGCCAGGCTGGTCGTGTAGCTTTGCTGGAGCGGTGAATCGCATATGATCGCCTATTCATCGCAAAGAGTTGTAAGGGACAATTAAAGACAGGCAGATGTTTCATTTTATCTGAGAGGAAGACTGGGCAGAGAGGAGGGCACAGACGATACATGGTCTCTAAAAAAATACCACAGGTGATACATGAATGATTAATGGCATGGTGCCTCTACATGTGCAGTGTCTTTTAGTGTGGTATTTTATGTTTTATGGCGAGCAATAATGGGGACATCCTGCAGTTATCCAAAGGTATGACATCAAGTCTGTGCTTTACTGCTATTCTTTATGGAAGGAAAATATTCATTCATTTCATTTAAGACCCCTTTAAAAAAAAACAAACCTCTTTCTTTCATTCCTGCCTTCTTTCCTTCCGGCTTGAACTCCTCTCTCTCTCTCTCTCCATAGGAGGATGAGTGGGCAAAAAAACCCCACAGAGTGGAAAGGAACTCATTCAGTGCCTTAATTCACTATTCTCCGTTTTATGTTTGCGATTAGGCGTATCTGCTACACAGCAGGATTTTAATTAATGTGTTTCCCCGGATGCCTGCACTGTGAGGGAAGGTGCTTTGTGGGTGCAAATCAGGGAAATGTCATTGTTAGCAGGGAAGTAACTACAGAGACTTGGGTTGGCAATGTTAAAACTATGCAGAATATTGACCTCTGTAACGGCCCTCCTGTTGGGATTGGTTGTACTGAGGTAAATCCTCTGGAGATGTTTGAGTCTGACTTGGTTGTTTAGGAGCAAAAGGTTAAGAGAAACTTGTGGAAAACCAACACAACTCAGTGCTGTTAGAAAAATGTTTTACAGTGAATACGAGGAACTTTTGAGTATTTATAGTCTCATGATTCCT
>JAQFJA010000015.1:11398118-11417262 GCA_029874485.1 Naso brachycentron
CAGTGGTCACATGGATGACCAATCAATGTTGATGGTAGAATTTTTAGTCAACTAAAGCAACAAATTCCTCAGTTTGTGCTGAATCAACAGAGAAAGCTGCGTTTTCTGAGTTGTCCTGCTCACACAGCCATTCTTGCAGTGCCTACATGTACCAGGATGCATTGCACCACGAAAAAATAAAAAAATAAAAGAGCTTGTCGGGTCTCCAAAGTTGTTTTTCATCATATCAGAACATTTCTGTTATTTAATATGGCGTAGTTTTCAATAACAAGGGGTTTTTGGTCCACAAAGGCCAGAAAATCCTCTCGGAACAAACATGGCGCTGGCTCACCTGGAGTGCGAGGGGAAAGGTGAAGGGTAAACAGTTTGTAGTTCTTCCTAGAACTAGTGACATCACTGGTTCCGGGAAGACAAAAAGATATTAAAGCTGCATCCCAGAGACACAAAACATTGAAAAGAAAAATATTGTTGGGTTTCACATCACATCCCTAACTCAAACAGAAGGAGATAACTTGCTGCTCTTTAATGGGGTAATCGAATAAATTTTTCCACTAAGATTAAAGCCAACTTACTGATAAAAGGAAAAGTCATTCATCGATCTCTCCTCTCCCTCCTGGGCAATTTCGTAATGGATCTTTGTATTATACAGTATGTGAAAGCATCACTGTCAAGTCTTCGGCCTAACTTTGCATTCTCCTTCAGACGCACAGTCAAGTGGAAATCCTGTTGTACCAGGTCTATCCTCTATGATGGGCCGTGTGATGATATGGTGCTCTGAAGCATTAGGGGCATCCCTGCACAGGATATTTATGTACCTGCCAGTCTTCAGGCCCTATTCACAACTCTCACACCCTTTAATCTTTCTGCTGTCATCTACTGTCACTGCCTTACGACTATGGCCTTGGCTAACTGCCAGCTAACACACAGACACTGCTTGTGTGTGTGTGTGTGTAGAGTGTGTGAATGTGAGACTGTTGAAATACAGCACCATTGTATAATACAGTAGCGTACAGTATGTCTGTCACATGTAGGCCAGAAGTGATAGGCAAAAGTGCTGCCCTGGTAACAATAAACAGCCTCCGAAAAGCAAGCATGCGAATGTAAACAGACAACAAACAAAAAATATATGCCAATTAACAGCCTTCCCTCCCAATGCAATCTCTGTATGTTCGCCACAACACACTAATTTGGCAAGAAAGCAGGGAGAGAGAAAAAAACAAGGATAACAAAACTGTTCTCAAAGCAGCTTTTACTCTCACAAACACAGAAATGCTTTTTTTTTCAATCTTCTTTAGTCTTTGGCATCGACTGTCACACCCACGCAGAAAAATGTAAATTACACATAATGAATGCATTAACATATATGTCATGTTAATTGATATAACCGCAGCTAAAAGGATGCAGTTTTCTCACACGGCGCTCAGAGGCTGTTTGGTTGCAGTCCACATCCTCTGTGTGCAGATTCAAAAATCACCTGAGGCAGATGAGCACTGATGAATGTGTGAATGAATGAGTGATCAACGGACTGGCAAATGGCCGGCAGAATCCTGCACGCATACACGCAAATGCATCTCACACACGTATTCCGGATACTGAGCTTACCCTGGCTACAGACGGACCAGGGACAGACCTGTTTACATGGACAACAACCAGCAATACCCCGGTTAAAGTCCTGCATATATGACCTCCCATGTCAGTACGCATGTGCACTGTGGCCCGCTAGCTTTCACTGAAGACGCAGCTAATTTCTTGCTGTGTGTGTGCCCTGCTTTCAGCTATTTTACAACACTGAATTCTAGCGCAAACAGTTGTGCTACTCAACGTCTTACATGCCAGAAAACAAGAGCGACAGGTACGCCACTAAACGGCCGTTTATAACAACAGCAAACATGTTTGATTCTAAAATTACCTAAAGTTTTAATCTGAGTCTAAACATAAGATAACGTGGTAAATAAACAAGACACAACGAGCACACAGGACCATTTAGAGTTGTTGGAAGTTTATCTGATGACTTTAGGCAGAGGCATGCTAGCACTCTGCATTGACTACTAGTGTTTGAGCTAAGCTAGCAGTGGGCGAGCTCTGCTCGTCTCTCGTTTCCTTGGCACTGCACGTACAAGCATGCGTACAGGAGCACGCCCAAGCAGTTACCAGGGTTAGGTGTATACATGTCTGAATATTCCATTTAAGACAGACGTAACCCAGCTATCTCATTCAGGTTTCTCATCACCAAGGTAATGGGTCAATCAGGTAATGCTTACAGCGTAAGGTGTTAACATGAGTCACAGCATTACCAGAATACCCCAGTCAATATTATTTAATAAGATTGTGTGCATGTAAACGTGGTCATTCAGAAAAAGACAAGAGCCGAGCATCACTCTGTTATGATACTTAAGCCTTCCATAAACCAGCTTAGTCATCAGGCTCTGTGGAGAGCTCATTGTTACTGAAGAGTTGACATAAATTTGCTGTGATCAGCCAAGAAAGTAATTATAAAATGAAACATCAAGAATAATGTGCGAAGTTAGAAAGCAGCACTCTGCAAATTCTCACTAACTTAGCATGAATATGTATCACAGAGAAAAGCACACAATGCAGCTCACAGAGTTTGGAGCAGAAGCTTTTTTCTACTGCTTGGGCATCATTTAATGAACTCTGCAGATATGGGTAAATGTCGAGTATGAATATACTGAATATTAAGAACTGTCTGAGCAAAGTGTACGTGTAAATCTCCCTAAACCTTGCATATGTACGCTACTACGTGCAAAACATGCAATTTCTGCTAGTGGAATTTTCCCTGTTAAATACATTTCAGTTACTTTACTCGAGAGGCACACCCAAATAATTCCATAAATGTAAGACTAACACATGCGTTAAATAACAGTGCTGCTGTCCAATGCCAAACACATTAAAATAGTCCTTAAAGACGACCGTAAAAGTCTTCACGGGGTCTCCGTCTGAGAGCAGCAGCCGCTTGGCTCGACGTTCCTCACTCCTACCAGCCTTCAGAGCAGGTTAATTGCACAGTCTGGAGGGGAGTGCTGCTTCAGAGCTTTAACTCTGGACACAGACAGATGGGTTTGCTCACCCTTTTCCTGTCTTCCTCTTTGTCCCTCTCTCTGCGGGATGAAAGCTGAGCATCATTATCTGTCAGAAAGACTTCAGGTGGACCTGCTGAGTAAGCGCACTGACCAACCTCATCCATTTTCTCTGCTTTCCGTCTCTCTCATTGTTCTCAGTGTGTAGCTACCGGAATTAATACAGCGTAACGGGTAAAACCAGTACATGTAACACTGATTGTGTATTCAATGAATTGCTGCATTATTAAGTTGCCAGCACTGTGGTGTTTAAGCTGCGATCAATAAATGCAATTAATACCACAAAATGTACCGCAGCATTTTTGCTGGCTGTCACTGTGTGGTAATAGAAAAAGTGATTATTGTTGTCACTACTCAACTGGCCTGTGTAATGTCGGTCTTTGGGGAAATTAACAACATATCCCTGTTCTCTTTCTGCTTTGCAAGCCCTGCAACTTACATACTGAGTGACTGAATGACTGATGCAGTGTGGACTTCGCTGCACTGGCCTTGGAGCCAAGTTTCTCTTTTGGGAAAACACGAAAACTACCAAAAATACAAAATTATTTACTGGTACGATGAAAATTCCCTGGGATTTAGTATTCAGAGCATTCATTTCTGTGTTGGTGAACACCACATTGAACACCATGATGTGCATTTCTGTGAAGCTTCCCATCTTGTACACCAAGAAGCACAGATAGGGTATAATAAGAAACAGTTGCCTTGAGTATTTGATCAACCTATTAGGTAGGGCCTGACTGACATACGCCTTTGCCAACATCAATGGCCAGTATTGCCCGACACTGCAGATGTATCAGTATCGATGTATATGTTCTCTGACATGTGCCAATATTAAAACTGTGAAACTGTAGTTTGTCCAGCAGAAGGTGGATATTTAATAACTAATAGTGAAGCATTTGCTGTTAAATGCACTGATGTTGGAATAAAGTTTGTTAAAATCTAAGATATCAAGACACATTCAGCCAATATTATGTATATAATATCGGCAAATATTGACGATATTTTAATTTTTTCGCTCCCCAATATTGGTATCGCAGACATGCAATGTGGACACTATGTTCGGGCAAATCATCAAATTACTCTAAACCATTTCTGCCTCCAATACTGTTGAACTGTTTGTACCTAATACAAAAATTTCTCTCCTGATGTTGAACAGCGTGAGAGTCAATTCGATGAGCACATATCTAGAATTATTCTCTGTTGGATAGCTGTGTACCCCTAAAGCACCACTACACTCAAATTCCCCTGAACCTGTTTTTTTCACTGTGAGCCCCCAAACTGTCCCATTTGAGCCCTATCACTTCCATCTCCCGGGGGCTATGTGTTTTCGCAAGCCCTGTCTCAGGACACGAGATGAGGACTCTGGGAGGGTACTGGAGGAAGGATTAGCTTTCCTATCCTCCTTCAGCTCTTTACCATTTTAATGAGGCAGGGCCAGTGGGTCTTTCTTCTGCCCCAGCCAACTGTGTCATAGTCTGGGCCTGGGGACGGAGCATGGCTGCAGGGGTTCGGGGACTGTTCTAATACAGCGCATTGTACAGGGAAATGGAGTGAGATATGGCAGCAATGAGGACTGAAGGGAGGTGTGTGTAGGGCGAGAGAAACAGACAGAGACGAAGTATGCGAGTGTCGTACATGAGTGTGTACGCACAAACCTCCAAGTGTGTCTTCTCCCAGAATAAAAGAGTAATTTAGGTCTTTCTATGGGCCTACCTCTAAAGCTCCCCTGGTATGCACCCCGATAACACAGAGAGGGCACATGTGGATTAACTCTCTATTGAAAGAACTGTAATTACCTGCTGATATGAATATTATTATTACTACTGCTTAAAAACCTGACAATTTTCTTTTCAAAATTCTACAAAACCAGACAAGTGAATTGTAAGGGTTAACTAAGCAGAGGAAAAGAAATTGGGTAGTAATTCTTTATTTGCAACATCACTTTCACAAAAGACAATGAATAACGAGTCAGTGAAAGGGCAACTGTCTGTGACTGTATTTTCATGAGACTGAACAGTACACAAATGCTGCCAGACTATTTTTGCCATTTTCCTTTTAAATTACCATCTATGCATTGTGTCGCAGATGTATTTAACAAACTAAAATAAAAGCTGCTGACAGAAAAGACTCCATGATTATGGCACTGCAGGACAAGTGTGAGCCACTGCATTCAATACTGCTAAACTGGCTCTGACATACACGTCCAAAGCCACCTGGGGTTATGCAAGGCAGATGTCTACTCGATGCCTTAGAGGAGGACAAAGCTGCTGCCACTGGGTGAGAGAACGGACAAAAAGCCATTTAGCTGCCACAGGGCTTGACAGGACAGTGAGAGAGACCGAGGGGCTGAGGGCTCCAGTGGGGTGTGTAAGGATCAAAGGTGTGTGAGGGTCTGTGTCTCTTGTGTGCATTCGGATGGGCATGTACTTGTGCGTTCTCCCTTTGGATGCAAGCATCTGATGACACCTCAAAGAAATCTAACCTCAAACCTTTTTTCCAGATTCTACAAAACTCCACGGCAAAACAAAACTGCAGCCACAGCAGGGGGTCTGGGCGAGTACTCCCAATTGGACAAAGGGCCTGTCAATCATCACAGGGGGTCAGGAGGGTGGTCAAAACTCAAATAAGGGCACAATGGCTCATTGGGATTCCAAATTCTCAGACATACGCACGCACACACACACACTCAAGCTGAAAGAATGCATGGCTAATCAACCTTGGAGAAGAAACCACAAATAACCTTGAACTTATGTTCTGTGGGTGTCAGTGATAAAGGGTTTCATAAAAAGGAAGGAACTAAACCAGCCAAAGAATGCAACTGATGTCAATGCGTGTAGCCATGGCTATTGAATTGTTTATAATGGAGGAGTCCATGAAGAGGAGTCATTGATGCAGGCTGAAGTCCACTTCACGGTGGTTTTGGCATTGAGAGGGTGAGACTGAGAACCATTTCACAGCCAAAGACACTTGGCCTCGGGGCAGAAATGCCTATGGAGCAGGGCTAGGCTCAATGCAGTGACCTAAGGCTTTCAAGGGGCAGAGAACACAATTATTACTGTCACTAGAGCATGACAATGACTTACAAGCTTTGTCTATGTGTCTCAATCTTTCTCACGCATACACTGAATGAGCTCGGGCACAAATGACAAGCCTTGCTGCAGTCATATCCTGAACCTATGAAAATGCTCACACTCCCATCTCTTTTTGTCTACAAGTCCTTCCCTTTTTTTCAAGTGTGCTTTTCTTATTTCCTTTCAGATTTCTGTGAACCTCTTGTACTAATGATCCTCTTTACCTCTCCCCATTTCCTTTACGTCCTATTACACACACTGCACTTTTGTCTGCTATCCTCTGCCAGACCTTCATCTCTATTCTTCACACCTTTCCTCCTCAACAAGGCTGTTTCCTCTATGCTCAGGCCCTATAGTCCCATGACATGTTAAATCACAGCCAGCCACAGGCGCTAAATAAGAACAAACGCCTCTGCTTTACCTGGACAGCCTCCCTGAGGGGACACTCAGAGACTGGAAGACAGCTTGCATTTCCTCCATTTTTCTCCCTATACCCACTCCCCACCCTCAATCTCTGCAACGTGTGTAATTGAAAAACATAAGGCCCAAAGGCCAACGAAAGAAATGGGGGAATGCCTCATAGGTGGAAGATAAGAAGAGGAGAGGGTGTGTAGGAGACACAGAGCTATAAGACTGTTGTATACATGGGTGCTAGATGAGCAGTGCAGGACTGTCTTTTGAAAGGCAGAGTACACTAGATGGGAAAAACAACATAAACAAATATTGTCTTACAGCAACATAATGTAACTTTTCTACGATCAGCGGCTTTGAAAATGAAACTAAATGATGCACGTTAATACGCAGCACCAAACAGCAATTTTTAAAAAACAGGTCATATTTTACAGAGAAAAAATCCTTTTGTTTTCCCTCTGATGTCCTACGACTGCTCTGTGATTCATGCAGGTTCCTGACAGCAGCATGCAGGCTGCCTGCAGACTGAAGCTGCAGCTGCAGCAGTGGGTCGTGATTGGTGACAGCTCCGCTAAACAAAAGGCTGCAGACAGACAGAGCAGTCGAAGGACATCAGAGGGAAAACCAGAGGATATTTTCTCTGTAAAATATGACCCCTTTTCACTAAAATTGCTGTTCTGTGGGGCACATTAATGTGCATCATTTAGTTTCGTTTTTATGAAGCAGAGGGTCCCGGTCAGAGTTACATAGTGTTGCTTTAAAGTTTTAAAGAAAAAAAAAAGAAGACATTTTCCTTGTGAATGTGCTGTCAAGTGGAAACGAGAATTATATGAAGGAAGCAACAGCAAGAGCAGATTTTCTTGGCAAGTTTTGCCATCAGTCAGAGTCTGAGCTGCTTTGCAAACACACACGTCGTAAGTGAGCACCTTGCTTGGAGGCATCAGCTCCTACTGGGAGAACAGCACCAAGGGTCTTACAAAGTTACAGACTGACACACACACCATGTTATTTCAAGAGATGTATAAATCCAACTTGATACCCAAAGTCTGTGATGCAACAAAATAAGAAAAAACGATGACGTGCAGGGGTCGACTTCTCCATCCTGTTAAGCTGTCTGATTTCAAACAGTGGGTGTGTATTAATCCCCTTACTGATGGGACAGAAGCTATGGGGCTTTTAAATTTCTCTATTTAGACACACACACAAAATAATTAAAGGATAATTCACACGCCTCTTCAACAGCGTGCACAGAGGAACTTCCACATCTACCCCGCACAACTTTTAGTTGACACTCAAATCAGTATCAGTTGAGTGTGCAAGTGCACAGACATGATGGCAATGTGTGACCAATTATTAATTTCTTTCTTGTGTATAAGTGTGTGTCACTGCTCCTGTCTGACTGCTTTGCATTCTCATCTCTCCCTCTCAATTGGTGCACACAGATGAAAGCGGGACTTGTGTGTAATTAATTGGATATGTTTGTAATTAGGGGGCGAGAAAGGAAGAGACGTGTGCAAGCCTCCTTTTGTTTTGTCTGTAGCGCCTAACAACAGCACAGGAAAATAAAAACTGATTACACAGAACACTAATTACCATTGAATTACCCCCCTCACTTCACAGGGTTAATTCCTATTGGATGCATATGCATGTTTTGTGCGTACATTCACACACATGCATGCACACACTTGTAATTTGTCTGCTTTCCCTCTACATGGTTATGGACACACGCTTTGGTGCTACAATCAGTTTGTTATTGACCATGAGCCCGATCACAGAGATGCGTTAAGTTGGGATGGAAGGTAATGAAATATTTGCTTGACAACAAAGTAGCTTGCTTGTTTGTTGGTGAAACATAATGTGACATGTGCTGTCAGGGAACAAAATAGATAAAGCTGAAGATTTGCTTTTAGACACTAATGAGCACCGAGGTTTGTGGAATCACACAGTACCTCTTCAAATTTACTCTCAGTTCTGGTTGATCTTGTTAGAACTCAAATATTTATTGCAGATTTCAAAATTTCTGACAACCAGAACATTTACTTTTCAGACAGTAAAAGCCACTGTGCATGGATGAGGTACCCTCTGTTAGCAGAAATAGATAACTAGTAATGTACAGAATAGGACTCGAATTGCACAACATGCCACAGCAGCTGGGCTCTTTTAAGGGGAAGGTGGTGGCATTAGGGCGCACTGACACGGCCAGGCAATGCATACTGTGCCCAAGCACAGTACACTTTTCCTCAGCTCTGCCACGCTTGTAAGAGGTGGGCTTCGACACGTTACGATTGCACAACCCCAGATGTGGGCACATAACGCCAACAAGGTGGCATCAGTGGAGGTTTGCCTGACGTGTGCATACGATAGCATATAAAGACAACTGGATAAAG
The DNA here is from genome assembly GCA_029874485.1 of Naso brachycentron. Lineage (NCBI taxonomy): Eukaryota > Metazoa > Chordata > Actinopteri > Acanthuriformes > Acanthuridae > Naso > Naso brachycentron. The sequence continues at coordinate 11,407,086 of JAQFJA010000015.1, forward strand.
ATAATTGGAAAAATATCAGACTATCTTCTTGAGCGCGGATATCAGAGGACAATTAAGGAATGTCACTACATAATGAAAAAAAATATGGGTCAATATTTAAAAGTACAGGACACACACTGAAACCAGGCAGCTCAGCTCAGTGAAGACATAAAGTCGAGGTCAGACTACACAAAATCAGCCCAATAATAGCATAACCGGGAAGACATGAGGCGTCGCTTGGGCTCGCAAACAATGAATGAACACTGGGTGCGACAATCGATTGTTTTATCCCAGGTATTGTGTCATAATGGACGACAACGGAAACCACTTTTAGGACACTTTACAGCATCCTAACAGAAAGGCTAGCATGTGGGATTTTTTGTTTACCTCTCATGATGGCTTGTCAGTAGTGGTAAGTGGCGAGCGCTTCCTTTCTGGTGACATCACGCACGTCGTGAACTGTAAACAATGACTGATCGTGGAGCAACATGTAGTCTGTCATATTTCTCAACCACGACACGGCAAGAACTTATGACTCTTTAATCGTCTAATCTGACACAGGGATCATCTTGCAGTCTGACCCCAGCTTAAGCGTGCTCAGACCCATATGTGCTGGACCAATGTGAGTGCAGGTCAGCAGGGGAGAGGGGAGGTGGGACAATCGTGCTTGAGCACGATTCAGAGGGAATTGAGCCAAGTGTGAGTGCATCCTTAAATTCTGGTCTGTCTTAACATGGGTCTTAGTATGTGTGGTGTTACCATTTTAAAGAATTTAGGATCTAGAGATGCTTTTTTTGAGAACGTTTTATATAAAAACACCACCGGATTGAAATGTAAAGTATGTCTTGTACAAGACAAGGGACAAATCTAGACAAAAACATATAGGACATTTATTTCGAGCTAAAGAAATCTCTTCAGAGTGCTGCCACGAATGAGCAAAGGACTGTGATTTCAGGATCTATTCATAAACAAGGCCAGGCAGCTATTCAAAACGGTTCAATAAAGTGCTCTAATCGTACTCGTGTTGGTCTCAAAAGTCAAGCTCTGCTGCTGAATAAGCACAGCAGTGCTTTCACTCTGCCTGCTTTTCTGTTATCTTTGCCTTTTGCTCAGCGAGGAGAGTTGGTAATGAGTTGGTCTGTTGTTTGGATTGTTCTGCGGGTGTGCATGTGTGTATGCCTGCCTGTTTGAAAGTACATATTCTTGCAAATACGTGTGCACACACATCACTTCCAACTGTGCCTAAAATGCCATCTGATTAACAAGCCCCATTTTTCTTTTCTTTTTTTGCTTGGTGGCGTTAATAAGCTTATCCTCTGCCAGCTTTTATACAAACAAACACAGACACACAACCGACACCAAGAGACTAACTTTAAAAGCATTTGAGGCATTTAGAGGGAGCTTTTATTGGCATGGGGCGTAAAGAGGTCTACATACACACACACATTCACACACTCACACACACACATACATACATCATAATAAAAAAAACAAACTGTGTTTAGAAAGAGCCAGCACATTAAATGAAAACCAAATCTAAAGTCTGAAACTTTCTGCAAATTTAAACCACAGCACAGATGATGGAACATCTGGTGTCACTATTGCAAGTTGGTTTCCCCTCGCTGTGGGTAAAACATTGTGAAAATTGCCAAAAAAATACAGTTCATATGAACACGAGTATATTTTCCGATGTGATTTTTTTAAGCACAGTAGGAGTCAAACGTTCTCTGAATGTTGCTTCTGCTTTGCGTCTAATGCCCAAACTCAACCGCTAAGCCTCAACAACAATGCAAATAAAATACAGAACAAAAATGCAAAAACCAAGCCAAGCAGAGGGATCACAGCATTTGCATCTAAAGCATGTTGTGCTCTCTGAAAGCAAACATATCTCTATCTATTTTTCCACGGTGGTGGACCTGAGGGGGGACACCCTCTTCCCCGTAGATTACGGTAATGGAAGAGTGGATCCCTCCAGACCTATCTTTTCCTCTCTCTCCATCTTCCTGCTTGCATCCCTCTGTTGCATGGCTCGGCTCACCCCGTGTTACCATGGAAACAAGGACTGGTGCGGCATGGCGAGGACTACGGAGCGAGGAAGGAGAGGAAGAAAGGGAAGGAAGAGTCCACCTTCAGTCCTCTGCCAGCAGCAGAAACCCAGAGGAAATCTCGTAGGAGACAGGAAGTCAAGAGTTCATCCCCAACTTCCTTACCCACACAAACAGATTTGTCCTTCAGCATCAACACTGACATGTCCTCCTGTCTTTCCCTCTCTTATCTCAGTCCTCTCCTCCTTTATCATACCCTCCTCCTCTTCCTTTCCCTTCCACTCTTTCTACCCTGCAATCTTTGCTCGTCCAACCTTGTCTTCCTCTTTTTTCCTACTCTCCTCTTCCTCTTTGTGACTGTACCTCGCTCCTCTCCTTCTCCATCCCTGGGAATGAATTAATAATGACACTGGTTTGGTTCACAGTGGTGAAGCAGAAGTGTAATTATAAAAATGTCACTTCTGGTTATACCAAGAGAATGAGAGAGAAGTCTTTACTCTTTGTGACATCTGTACTTTGTTGGAGACATAAAAGAAAAGAATTAATTTTGCTTGATTTTATTTACAGGGTCATATCCATCAGTCTTTTATGTAACTATAAAGCATAAAGAGAGATTCAACTCCATGTTATCATTGTGACTTTGTCTTTATAGATGTATCACTGTCACATCAAGTGTGAGAGAAATGTGTTTGGAACGTCAGCACAACAGTAATGTGTCAGCGGCAAAATTGACTCGTTGTTTTGTGTCTCCTGTGTGCCATGTTAAAATACTGCATTACACTGTTAACAAAAACTCACACTGCCTGTATCCATTCAAAAAAATTTCAGCACTTAAAATCTAGCTATTGCCATCTTGTGGCCTTGTATGTTACTACAAAGTACAGTTTGGCTCAGACATTCACATGCATACAGCAGTGACTGAAATTAGACTCTAGTACCTAGGTAAGAAAAAGAACAAAAAGGTGTTGGAAATATCATGATTACGTTGTTGAATTTATTAGAGCCGCAGTTGGTAACTTGGCTAAACATCAATGACTTTTTTGTTGTCAATTTGGAAAAAACGTCATAATACCCATAGACAGCTGTTAGTAAGTGAGGCGGTCTGGAGTATCGTGAGATCTTTGTGTTTTCCCATCATACCTCTGTTTTCAGGATTCGTAAAAATCTTATCAATGCCGTTCTATTTGTCCAATCAGTAACGCTCTCTGTACTCTCTGTCTTGATTGGCTGGTGTACGCTGCGCTCTTTAACGACAGGTGACGTCAGTACAAGCTGATCAGTTGTTTGTGCCTTACGCTCTGACTCGCCTCTGCCACCAACAGAGTGTCTGCAAGCGACATCATCAGTCGGCTCGAGCTGAGACGGATTAGTTTACTCCGCTGCAACTTTCCCTGCAACCGTCTGGTCTCAGTTCAAATTGGACTTAAAAGAGAGAACGACAACAAACAAAATAAAACGCAAGCCAGAGTGAAAACCAGGAGGAGAGGCTGCAGCAAAGTTGCTTCCCGACGAGCATCATGCTGAGCTAACAAGCTAAGGTTAGCCAATGGGGTTCATCCCATACCTACTAAAGCGGGAGGATTTTTAGACGTGGGGTGCATTCTTTGCTTGCATTCTTAACAACATAACAAATTAATAATTATATTGCAAGACTGATTAACTAGCCTCTCTGGCATGAACTTTCACGAATCCTTGGACAGGCAAAGATACACTGTATACACTCTTCACGCTCATGTTTTACCTTTCCCTTCGCTGAGTCTGTACCATTAGCCACACATCCCTGCCATCAGTGCTGGTGTACAGTCGTTGCTTTCTTATGTTTTTCAGTCTCCTGATGGTGACTTACGACACTGCGACTCCCGTGCTCTCGTGAAAAGACGACTGCTTTGTCTTCTTTATTGAGTTTTCTTCAAGTGGGCTGAAAGTTAGCAGCATTTTTCCAGGGTCTCATAACATGCCTGGTGCACCTGTATAATTATTTGGGTGGAAACAGCAGACGATAAGAGTAAAAGCGCTCCACTGTTACTGTATTAAAAACAGGCTTGGTGGCTGTAAAATCGGGAGAAATGGAAACCTGGGAGGACAACTGGAGAAAAAAATGTGAATCTCTCAGAACTAGGTGGGTTTGCGCACACGGTTCATCCACCCTTGGTTTATCCCCAGCCTCTATTAGAGACCTGGCTTTTATTTAAGCAAATAAGGTACATGCACTTAAAAGTGTATGTTGCTCCCCTGGTCGAACAAAGAAAATGTTTGCGATTCCATGTTCTCATAACAGCCTTGTGTTTAAACATTTTTCTTGCACCTGTACAATCTTGTGTGCAGAGGGATATCTCAAAGAGTTGTGTCAGGGGCAGCCAGAAACACAAGGATCAAGTCATGCATTAGACAGCATCCGTGTGCCCATGAGAATGAACCTGAACACCTTTTCATAGGCCTTCTGGAGCTACTGTTGTGCTGCTGGCCATGTGGTTTGACTACACAAAAAGTCAATAATATATAATCATCAGCATCGTATCAAAAAGTTGAGGAAGTTTCTTACAATCTCACTAAAACTTGCAATGTACCAAAAACATTATTTCATGTCTTGATACTGATATAACATGCAGCCTTATCATAATTCCCACTATACTGTTATGATGCCAGCAGCTTATGTGGCTTTAGAAGCAGCCGGAGTAATAAAATCTATCTATATCCTCGTCGGTGAGAGTCACAAGTAAAGGCAGAGCTGTCACAATGATGTAACAATCTGACCTGAGCAGGGCCAGGGTGCCGAGACTCCCATCAGACTGATAAAGTTGTTAATAAAAGGATTTATATTGGCTGTCACAGAGTGTATAGATTCTTATCGGGCACATATAGATGCAACCTCCATGTACACACACAACAACACACAGACACAGATGGAGAGACAGACCTATCACACACGCACAAGCCAAGTTCCTGTCCCATTCATCTTCACTATTTATCCTACCAAACAGACTGTGATCTGAGTGATCTCACCAGCTGATTCTGGTTCAGATTTGAGGTATTGGATGACAAGAGGAAATCACATAGAACCCAGATATGATCAGATTCAGGGACGTCCTCTAATGCCTTGCACCGAAACACAACTGGATCACGCTTTGACATGTAACACAGGCAGCCTGCTTATCCCATCATTACTGCAGCTCACATTCCCTTTGAAAGACAACATAACCCAATTACCAGCATCCTGCTTTTGACAAAAACAAGGAATGGATGTGTGACTGTGTGTGTGTGTGTATCTTCATGTTTCAGATAGGTATTATTACACTGGATGGATCCTACTGAAGGTCACACATCTATATCCTGCCGAACGGAATATCTTGGTTTTTCATTCCTATAGCTTTAGAGACCTTTAGGCTCTCTGATAATGTCTGGTTTCACATGTAAAGCAAACTGTCATCAATAATAGATTGTTATTTGTACAGGAATTTAAGAATGGATTTGGGGATTTTTTGTATTACACAGATGGTTGTTAATTCAATTGTCCCAGCCATTACTACTTGTGTCTCTTTCAGCAGTTAAACTTGATGTCACAATATTTAAATGTAATGTAATATGGTGGTTAAACCATCGTTGCTACATCTATTATCACGAAATTATACAGTGCCTTTTGACAATCGCTGGTGTTGGATTGAAAATCAATTATTGCATTTTAGTCAAAATATGTGTTTGTGTCAAGCATAAGGCTGCACGATATCAAGCTAAGCGCGAGCTGACTGACGGTGTGGCTTGCAGACACTCGGCTGTTGGCAGAGGCGAGTCAGAGCACGCTGAGCTGATCATCTCGTAGCAACATTACCTGTTGCTAAGAAGCGCAGCGCAGACCAGCGAATCAGGACAGAGAGTACAGAGAGCATCAATGATTTTTCATTTTTCTGCAAAATCCTCGTCTCATGGTAAAAACAGGACTTATTGGAGACCAACACAGCAACAAATAGTGCTATTTTTCAACCACTGTTACACTGTTTAATCTGGTTATACATCATAATGACAAAGTTACGACAAAAAAGTCGTCTAATTTCACTTCAAATTTTAAAACATATTTTTATAATTATTAATTTTACAACATGCATGTTAATATAATAATGCCAATAAATTTTCATTATATCATGCAGCCCTAATGAAACAAATTTTTGCCAAATGTAGATGACTAACGTTTGACTAACAACAAGTCAGTTTGAGTTTTACTGACATCAAACTTTAAAAATTTGTTATCATGCAACAACAAAGGGGAAACAGGAGTGGGCCGAGACAGATGAGGTGGTGGGGCTGAAAGACAATTAAAACCATTGAAATCCTACACTCCATCACTGTCCTCTTCACTATTGTGTTATATAACAAAATGCAATAATAAGCTGGCTGATTAGAACAAATGCAGTGCACTGGAGAAGCTTTTTACGACTGACAATGTGCCTGTGTAAACATAATAAAGAGAGCTTGGATGGAAAGATGGAGGCAGAGATGGGGGGATGAAGAGGTGTTATGGTGCAAGACCCAGTCATAAACAAAATCCATTAGTGTATAAATGAACAGTGGAAGAAAACAAACAGCAAAGGCTAATTACGACGTACTCACTTGATGCAGCACATGTGGGTTTGCAAATGTCTATGCGCAGATAAATATGCGTGTGCACCGTGTATGTTTCGTTGGCTTAAAAAAAAGGCACGAATGCGACATTGCTGAGTGTTATCAGGCCTCTCTCAAGGTTGCCATGCGCTACTTTAATTAACACACACTGCCAGAGGGAGGCTCCATTGACACAGCAGCAACACACCCAAATTCTCTATCAATGTTCCTACAACATTGCTGCAGGCCGGCAGTATTTATGTTGTTCCCACAGAGATGCACCAGTAATAAATCAAACTGAAAGAAAAAAAAAAAATCCTTGCACTTCATGTGGAGGCTGGCTGATGAGAGAATTTATAAACCAGGTTTACACACAGTTCATGAAGAGAAAACATCAATATATAATCCTTTCAACATGCCTAGGAAACATTTAAAAACACTGTCAAGGTCAAGTTGTTACTGTGAGACATACAAGGCTGCAAATTCTTGTTGCGTGAAACTTTAAAATTCAAAATAATTGCAAGCTTACTGATCTGTTACAGCCAAACTATTTGCTTTTTAAAATAGCTGTTTTGTCTCTCTTGTGTGCAGAGAGTATCCTTGAGCAAAACAGTGTGTAAGAAAGAGAAGATAAGACCTGATTGTACACACACCCACACACACACACACCCACACACACACACACAACTGAAAAATTAGTTCTTTTTCACAGTACTGCACAGTACAGACATAGAGCCAGGCTTTCTCTCTCTCTATCTTCACATACACACACACACACACACACACACACACAAGCAAAATCATCTTGATATGTTGTATTAAAACCCATACTGTGCAACAACACAGTCACATCGGACCAGAGAGGGCGCCAGCACAAACACTGACAGGCTGCCACATACTCAGAAATACAAAGACACCAACATGCCTCAGAAGAATGAATATACACAAAACACCTCTATGCAAAAACATACACATGCACATTTACATACTAGAGACATTTGCATCTATATCGCCACAGAGGACCGTTTCTTGAACTATTCCAGCTCTAACACCATTAACTCTCTCGGGTCTCATTTCCTGCTGGAATATCTTCCCCTTGTTCTGTGTGTTTTTGTCCTCACACACAAAGATGAAGAAAGAATAAAAATAAATACTGCAGAATGTAAACATCTGTAAATGTTGTTTATATCGCCTCCCACAAATCAATTCAATTAAACTCAAATTTTTGCCTTTAAAAATGGACCAATACTGCTTCTGTTTTCTTTCTCCCACTTCTCCCTATCAAACCTCCTCTCTCGGATGGCCTTGCTCTCTTGCACTCACTGACATGCATGAAGAAAAAAAGAGAGTGAAGAAAGAAGAAAATAGACAAAGCTTCTTCAACAGTGCAGAGTTCAGAGAAAAAAGAAAGAAAAAGGAAAAAGAAATGTGGAGACCAGAACCTCGTTGAAAGCAGCACAAACTACTAAACTACAACAAAACCCTACTGTATTTAAATACCACTGAGCCAAATAATTAACCTACCTAAAAGCTCCTTGTAAAGCATTTGTTCATGTAACAGACATGTCATTAAAGTTAGTGAGTTGGGTTAGGGAAGCGAGACAGGCAGCGTGAAAGATAAAAACAAATGACAAACCTTGATAAAAAGTAAGCAAAAGAAAAAGGTAAGAAAGAAATGTAATTAAAATGACGGCAGAACAGACTGAAAGAGAAATCAATGAGAAAAAATTAAGCAGAGATAAACAGAAGCAGATTTGCAGACTGAATGTAGCAAAGCATGACTGCATTGCAACACAGGAATCTCTGAGGCAGCTCATAAATAGAGAAAAGGAAGGAACAAAGGAAGGACGGAGTGAGTGGAAAGAAGAGAGGAGAATAGAGGAGAGCATGTTTCCTCTAGTGCTGAGTCCCCATGTGTCTGACAGTCCAATGGATGATTTATGGCGAGCATTGTCTAGCAGTGTAATTGGCCGCCATGTTGGTTCCCAGTGTAAAAATGAGAGCACGAGAGAAGCGGAGATATCTCAGGACTTCTGTGAACAATGTTCAAATTGCAGCAATCTACAGAGAGAAGTCGGTGCCGAGGCTAACGGGGAAACAGAGGGATGAGGGAGGCACATTCAAAGAGAGAGGCTCTCACTCTGTTTGCACTTTTCTCTCTCTTCATCAAGCCAGGTGAGTCAAACGAACATATTCACATATATTAAGTACTGCTATATTCCTATTAAAAAAACATGTCAGGTGTAGAACTAGTCAGATGTAATCAGGATGATTTTGTTGTTAATTGCTCTTATCCCAAAGTGCAGAAGAAGAGAGGCTTGATCTGGCCAGGCTCAAAAATAAGCTTTAAAAAATGAAATCCTGGAGGACTAATTAAAATATGTGAAGCCCAGTTATTAAATTCAGATTTAACATCTTTTGCTGCCTAATGGTTGGTAAGAGAGCAAACCTCAGCTGATGATATAGCGCTGCGTAAATCGATGACTAACACCTCATCAACATGCCATCAGTCATCAGTGACATACTGCAACTGTGTCTAAATTGAAAAGTTTGTGTGCTGGGCAATGAGATCACAATTGCCACGTCAATATGAGGTCATACTTCTCTGTGATTTAGGACTTAATGTATGATGCGGTCAGATCCACCCCCAACAAACAGTGATTTTGGCGAAAAGGTCAAGGTCAAACAACACAAACATTACGTTCGATGACCGGTGAGTCCTCTGCTGACACCAAAGCATGTCGCTTGGGTCCAGAGAGGCTTTTTCATACAGACATTTACGAAAAAAAGAAGAAAAAAAGCAACTTTAGCCGCCTATTTTAGATCCTGTTTAAACAGTGCAAGTTTTCACATTTAATGAACCACTTGTAATGCACTTCGGCCTTCCTTTAACATGACAGCGGCGTGCTGGCGCCACTGAAACCACAAACTTTTGAAATCGGGTTCCAAGGTGCAATCTTCTGAAGCCTCAACCTTCTTTTCGGCTGTGCAAACTGTCAAACTGCAAAGCCTGTGACAGCAGTGACTACGCCGAGGCTAGTGCAAGTCAATACATCACACTCTAGCCACTACCAAACTGTGACTAACCCTCCACAGTGCACCAAAAGCAAGTTAAATATGATGACAGTCAACTGAGGCAAATTCGAGTGATCATACTTCAGAATTGAAACTATGGCTGCATTTCTTTAATTTGTGGCTGCTCAGGGCTTAGCAACAACAGGAAGTAACCAACTTTAGACAGAACCGATAGTATGTCATTACAAAGTTACACTGCCGACTACTGGCCTGGCGTGCATACTACAGCGCTTTTAGTTGTTCATCTAAACTCATTTTTTTAAAGACGCAAAGGAAAGACTCCTCTGTTTTTAGTAGGGGTGCTCTCGTCTAAACATGGCCTCAAACTTCTCACCATTAGCAGAGATCATTCCTATCTTCCACAAATGTTGTCAAAATGTGACCACGTGTATACTTCAGTCGATCTCAGACTGTGTTTTTAAACCCTATTCACTGCTATTCATGTAGAAACAGGGTGTAGAAAGTTGCTAGGTATAGGAAATTCA
>JAQFJA010000015.1:11430915-11443637 GCA_029874485.1 Naso brachycentron
AAACTTTAGCTACAAAACAGCTTAGGTCATAATAAATAATAATGTTATGACAAATATAAATGCATGTCAGATAAAGTTGTTTTAGCTGGATAAAACATACTGTGAATATTTTTTGATTTGCTCAGAATTGTGATATTAACCATTGCTGGAGAAAAGTTGACACTTATTTATTGTAACTAGGCATAACAGTCCTTCATTGTCCGTTACACTGATGACTGTCCATACAGTGGCACAGTGAGGGTGTCTTAAATGTGTTTACATACCTGAAATTAGTAGAGGTCCATTTTAAAGGTGTTACAGAAGTAGAATCAACGCAGGAATATGAAAGAAAGAGAGAAAAGGATAAAATATTAGCAAGATATTGACTTTGCATAAAAACAAGGATACACATTAATCCATTCTGAGCAAAAATTATTAAGAACTGGCAAACAAAACAACTCTAAAAATGAAATGTTCAATTTACAATACTTAATAACCACATATGTCAAACTAATTCAACAACATTCCGCAGGGGGTTGTTTGTCTGAAGCAGAAAAACACCCACAGGCTGAAATGATCAAATTTGTCAGGCAGTTTCCGCTCATACCCGGAATCTAATTTTCTTCTCCTCGCACTACCTCTCAGCCCCGGTTAGAAGTGACAGCACCCACACCCGGTGCCATGTTGTGCCAGTGAGGCAGCCTGGCACGGGGCTGACTGGCGCTCTGCAGTGCTGTGAAAGTGCAGTGGCACAGTCGCAGCCTCAGGTTAGAAAGATGTGATTCATTAATCAACACTCCCCGTGGGGAATAACGCTGCCTGCTGGCACAGCCTCTCTTTCCATTCTCCTCCACTCCCTTCTGACTATCCACTGGACAAACAGCACTATAGCACGCTGTATACATAAGGGTACAAACAAGCCGGCATCATGCATCCCACTCGTAATTAAACACACTTCCACACACACTCATTAACATAAATGTTCATACTTTTCTTCGCCTGAGCTTTGTCCCTTGAGGTTTATCTGTGATAGAATGGGTTTGGTTTGGGGACTGACGAGGCTGGAAGGATAATTAGTTGAAAGCAAAGAGGGAATTTTTATCTGAAAGCTCCAGATTTCTCTTGCTGTCCTGGCCTCTTTGGTCAACCTTTTACATTCATTTACACTTTTTGTTTATGTAGCAACAGTGGTTTTATTAATCACTGTCAGCCATTATAGGGCCTAAAGAGCCCAGTAATTGCTGTTTGCAGTGTAATGTACAATATTATACATGTCCCCTGTGGTGTTCTGTAGGTGAGAGAACCTTTTCTCTGATGATTCTACCTAAATGAGATGAGAGGACCTGCAGATATCAGTTTCCGTTTCTCAGTGGACATTTATGCTCTATGTTAGATATGGGCACAGACAAAGACGGAGCCTTTTGTCTGTACTCTGTGTTCATTCCGAATTTCTGTCTATCTCCCGGAAGCTTTCAGATATGGACAAAACATAGCAGTACAGCTGGAAATCGTGGGGACAGTGTCGGGTGGAGTAGCCAACAAATACAATAATAGCAGGACTTTTTGAGGAAGGAGTTGGTATGAAATTACAGACATGTTTACGATGTTGGCACAGGGACGGACAACTTCAACAGAACAGCTGGGAAGGAAGAGATCAGACAGGAAATGAATGTCAGCTGGACGACAGCAAAGGAGAAGTGGAGGCCCATGCGACACTGGTTTGTTTGCTGAAAAGCGCCCTCTGCTGGATGTATTGCATAACGTCCACCCCAACATAAGGTACGCATGGAGTATAAGGGCAGTTATAGATGGTTTTATTGTTTAAAATGTACGGATCTGTTTTTGTACATAGAGGTAGCATAAATGAGCCTTAACAGTAGCTAGCTAGCCAGGGGATGCTAACGTTAGTTACTACGCTAATGGTACCAAATCATCAAAGACCAAACAAGCATTATTCATGGCAGCTATCTGACAACAGTAAATGCACATGATGGTGCTTAGTGCAAAAACATGCATGACTTGCGTCTGAACAATGCTTCTGCTACACCACCCATATGGCGTTCACTGAGGGTGTGAAGTGATCATCGTTTCACATTCAAGTTTTAGATCGTTTGGAGTGTGTGAGTAGTACACTGCATTTTCGTATACTTCTCAGTGTGTAGGCACTTATGCACTCAAAAAACTGAGTGTTTAGTACAGAACTATGCAATTTTGAATACAGCTACAGTTTTTGTCACTCACACCTTTCATTCGAGCTTACATGCTCTTATAACAGGAAATTGAGTGCCATGCAACTAAGCCACTGTGAGTGTAGAGCTCCCTATCAATACACTGAGGATGAGTGTCTGGCACTTAAAAAAAGAAACGTGCACATGCCATTAAATGCCCTAAGGTTCTCAGGCTCTTGTTAAGTGCTGGTTTAGCATCATGAGTAACCATGCAGTCTGCCCCACGGAGCCCTCAGACAGACACTTTAAGAGCACAGCCTTGCTGGGATTAGAGATAAAAGACCATAACTGTGCAGCCAAAACACAGTTTGATGCAGTGTGTCTCTCACAACAGTCCTAATGGATCAGCTTTAGCAAGAAGCGGAGATGAAAAATGGCAATAGTTCCCTCTGCAGGTTGAAAATGAGTCACTCAGAATACACGACCTCTGAGATTGAGTTAAAAACATGTAGCAAGTCTAATGGCACACAAGAAAAGCTCACTGACAAAGTTCACACATAGTTCCTGAAAGAGTCTGAAGCACAAAGGAGCTGACTGCAAGTGTGTTTGGCATCGTGTTTAAAGGACAGAGACGCTGAACAGAGGTGAAATGTAAACAACAGTCAGCCCAAGTCCAAACAGCCTTTTGTCTCAGGCTGACAGGAAGTACTAACTCTTAACTGTTTAGAGACGGGTCTGTGTGCTGAATGTAATTTGCAAGGATGCTGTCTCCCATTGAGGTCCCATCAGACAGAAGACAGATGGGTCTTGTTTCTAAGGTACCACTGACTTTGATGTTAAGGTGAATTATACCTTCCTCATCAAAATAGTTCAGATGGAAGGCGTCTAACATCAGCAGTCATACCACAGTGTTGTTTCTGTATGGAGAGGTCTCAGGGTGTGAAATTAGCTTCTATTTCGGGTGTTCTGTAAATGGTTTATATATTGTTTGTGATTGGACTAAATGAATGAATCGAAAAGTAGTACCCAATAGGTTAAATCCACATTCACATTCTCTAATACAAACTAAAAGCACAAACAAAAACCTTTAATTAACTAATAGCCATCTGGTTTTGCCTGACTGCACAAGCCATTACATGCAGAGGTGGTGTTGAGAAAAAGCAAGAGTATTATCAACTGTCCACCTGGCTGAAATCTGTCAGCCACCCAAGGCTGCTTCTATGAGACATGCCTCATATTTCAGATCAGGCCTGCTGTATAGAGGAAGGGAAATTCATATGAAATCCCCAAAGGATGCTGGGCCACTGCCTGTCATTATGGCAGTAACGGAATGCAAAGGAGACTGGACACACTGCGTCTCCATCCATCATAACAGTGCTTTAGTGGGTCAAGACCCTTTTCACAGTGGGAGCAAGTCTGATACGCTGTGAGCCACTTATTTCATTATCATATCTCAAATTCACATNNNNGGAGGGGAGGGAAGGGAAAAGGGGGAATGAAGAGACATAATAGTGCATGAAGGAAATTATGGAAATTTTGATTAAGGTTCAACAGATGGGCGTCAGTTAGATGAGCTACAGCTGACATTCTGTACCGGGGGAATGGGCACTGAGACGGGCTCCCCTAAAATAAGGCTGCACTAAGCAAACACTCAGAGGAAAGGAGGGTTGTTGTATGTGTGTGTGTGTCTGTGTGTGCGTGTGAGCGTAAGTATGTCTGAGTGTGTGCCTGTACTTCAAATACTTGAGGGAGAAACAGAGGGGGCTTAAGCTCCTCTTGTTTTTGTCTACACACTGCCTTCACACACTCGACTGTAGCTCTAACTAATTACCTGTAGGATTCACAACCTTATTTCACAGCAACTAATGACTGCTCTTAATATGTTGGTAATTACCCGTCAATAGGATATAATTTACAAGAACAGCAGGCCCGAGCCTGAGGAGGAGGCACATTTGTGGCCACGACATTAAGAATTTCACAACTAGCAGACAGAAAATAATGATTGCAAAACTGTTTCATTTTCATTTTTTGTGTCTTTTTTTCTTTGTTCTCTGTTAGCATGTTCTTAAACATCAGTGGCCTAATTTACAGTGATTCTGAAGCCTCCCTTTGTAAGAAATGCCGCTTACTTCTGTTTTTTGCATCACCCTCTCTGATCTGCTTTAACTACACAAAACCAAATCCAAACCACTTTTTTTTTTAACTTAAGGCACATAAACTGGCAATTAATATCCCAAAAGAAAAAAAATCATCATTTGTCATGTAGAAATAATACTGTATAGAGGTAGAGCACACATACAATTACCTAATCCTATAGCTACAAAGACTGCACATGTAAGAGGAAATAGAGTAAAATAAAAACAGGTTAAATGATAATAATAGTAATTTAAATAAGATTAAAATTTTTGAGGTACCAAGATAGTCAGTATCCACATCACTTTATCTTCCTATTATGTGTAGTACATGACTCTATTGCATGGCACAGTCTTATTACAGGTTTCTTTTCCCTATATTGTCTGAACTCTTTTCATTCCTCTCTTTCACCTTTTCTCACTTCATCTCTCTGTCAGTGTCGCTCTCCACCTCATTCTCTCCTCTTTCTCTCTCTCTCTTCTTGTCTTTCTGTTTCTCCCATCATTGACAGCTCCCACAGCTTCCCCTTGCAATGCAGCAGGCACTCTCCTTCCCGTGCTCCTTGCTTTCTCTTCCCTCTCACAATCTGTTCGCTGCACACTCTCACCTCACCCCATTATTTATTGATCGGGGAACGGGGAGCAAAGGAGGGGCTGTGTACGGGGTCTGAGAGAAGGCTGAGCAGTATTTCCATAAAGGATATTTAAGGCCATTGCCTCTCAGGTCCCCATTCACCATCCCTGGAAGACATACTGCGGGGTCATAGGGCATGATGAAAGGACAACCCAGCCCTTATGAAATATGGACAGCTTATGAGAGAGCAGCAATAGGAGGGGTAGGAGGGGGATGGGAGGGCTTGAGGGGCTTTACTTTGGATTTTGTCGGGCGGATTTGGGGTTATGCTGTAAATTTAACACAAAGAAACATATAAAGCTCTTATATTCATTAAAATCTGACTAGCAGAATGCACTCCCCATTCTCTACATTCCCTCACTCTCTTGCAGTCAGACCAGTTTAAGGGCCACTTAAGCCCCCGACTCTCCTTTGAATAAAGGACAAATGGTGCACCTGGTAGCCTGGCCATGGAGCGCTAAAATCGAAGCGACATTGTGTGTCATTAAATTCCTTCACACCATCCCAGACTCTGCTGATTCAAAGGCACTGCCAGTAATAGGAATTGTGTGTGTATGTGTGTATCCTAAGAGCCCTGTAAAAGGTCAGAGATGGTACTGCAGTCTCTTGTCAGCATTTATAGCGAGTGGCGTGGCAGGAGAAAGAAAAGGTTGGTAGTATCTTTTCATTTGGGTTTCCCAGGGAAATAGCTGGGGAAATGAGGCTGTGTTTCACGGCTGTCTTCACAGCACACCACACAGGGAAAGGAGAGAGAGAGAGACAGGCAGGCAGCAGTGAGACGAAGAAGAGGACTTAGGATGCAAAAGACACTGCTGATGACCGATGGAACATACCCGAGGTGTGAATGCTGTTTTGTGTGGGGTATGTGCAAGCCAAAGCATTATCCACTGCAACATGACATAGATGGCAGCAAGCTGAACAAGGGAAAGGCAGAAGCTCGGGATCATGACCAGAGGGCAACTAAAAGACAAAAACCCTAACTGAGCAATGGAATCAGTGAGCCAGAAGCACACAACAATACAACCACTAGTGGATGAAGGACAGAGACTGAACACGTGGGCTAATGAGGTGATGTGCTGAGGCGGAGATGGATTTATACAGAATTGCATGCAAGGAAAACAATAAAAACACATTTGCTGGGCAGATGGGCAGTTGGGAAACCACTGAACATGGGAAAAAAACACAACAAGGCCACTGCAGTGTATGAGACAGCGAGACAGATGCAGCCGAAGCAGCAACCTGCTTCCTCAGTCTCCCCATTGGTTTCTGTAAGGTCTTCCTCTCCAGTTACTGTATAAATGATCTATTGGCCATCATTTAGCAAGGCTGCCTGTTAATCATTTATCACAGTAACCATTGAGTATGTAGGAGACTGTTAGCCAGCTAGCCAACCTATGTGATACAGAGAGCACAGGGCTCCCTATGGGACGCTGAAATGGAGAACAGCGATGGATCATCCGATGAACATTAATCATACTAGCCTAGTTTCTGAGACAAAGTGCAAATATGAAGGGAGTTAAGGTGGGGTGTGTTATTACTAATATGTACACTATATACTTACAATACAACAGATTAATTATCAATGCTTTTTCACTTGCAAACAGAGCAGATGACTTCTAGAAATCTCAAGAGGTTGGTGCATGACGATAACAAGGAATACAAGTTGTGTACTGCATTATGTTTCGAACAATAATGAGCAATGACCAGTCAGGAAGTAGATGAATGTCAGCAACGAGCTCCAGCTCTCAGGACTGAACCAGTTGTCATAACAATGTTGCAGAACATCGTATATGATTATAAATATCCTTTTTACAAGGCTTAATGGGCAAAAAAACTAACTTACATTACATTTTTTCAAGAATTCAAGCGAACCACAGCTTCCAAACTACTTTCAAAAGACTTTTTGGGGAAATTGGATGAGAATCTGAAACTGAAAGATAATTTTTTGATTGTGAAATATTGCCTCTGAGTTTGTAATTGTGCTACATTTAGTATTGGAGCCCACCATGACAGCCTTGCAAAATTACTAAAAAGTCGGAGGCTGCCACTTGAGTAAACATCCGCTTTTAGGAATTTGCTGAAAGCTTAGTCACATCCAAATGTGTTGTTGTGCGTTGAAGCTGACGGTGAACACGACAGCGTTAACTGTAAGCAAGGGACCTGTTACCTGAAGACAGGGGTGGAGGGGAAGAAAAGGAGAGAATATGGAAGAATAAGAATACGGCAGAAGAGAAATTATAGAAAAAGTGCAAAAAAGTGCAAATGGGCAAAGTCAACACATGGGCTACAGGAAAGAAGCAAGGGTGGAAAAAAGGAGGGAGTGGAAAACACAGATATGGAGAAACACAGGGAGGAAGAGGGATGAGAACAACAGCAGGCCATCTGGTGGGAGCTTGAGTGTGTGTATGCGCATGCTGAGTGAATGGGCTCTTAGTTTGTCGGTTATATGTCTATGAACAGTTATGGTCTCCCACTCACACAGCCTCTGCTGGGACTGAGAGGACGTTATTACCATGCAGCAGGCGGCGGACATGAACACAACTCCTCAACCCTGCACTTTGGTAGATGGTGTTGGCGTATTTGGGGACACGCACACACAAACACACGCACACTGTTCAAACAAGTACACACTGCTGATGTTCCCTTGGGAAGCCACCTCAAACAAATGGTTGACCTGTGAGTGTGTGTGTGAGTGTGTGTGTACTTCAGACGTTTATCTTCAGAATGCCTAGGTAATAACAGTAACAGCTGCAGTCAGTCCTAATTAAATACCGGTGCATCTGCTCCTGGATCTGTCTTGCTTCTTGTGTGTCTGTTGTGTTTGGTGAGTGGGCGGCTGTGCATTTCTCCGTGTGTGCTCGCATCAAACTTAACAAGCATTGCCTTTAAAGTTTCATCCCTTGAGCTGCTATATGAATGTGTAATTATTTTAAACTCTACCTGACTGTATACTTTGATGCAACATCATAAAAGATATGGCCCACAATGGTTCTGACCTTAATTTTCAACCGAGAACTGGCATCATTACTTTCATCATTACCTTGTATAACGGAGTGTGAAAGGGGAAAAAAAGGGTCAATATAAAGACAGAAGAGAGGAAGAAGAGAGGAAGCCAGAAGGTCAGAACATTAATCACTTTTGGAACTAGATAAGAGAAAGAAAGCTGGATGAAAGAAGCGCGGGTGTTGTGATGATGATGAAGACGATGAAAGACGAGACAGGCAGAGACAGAGCTCTTTGTGTGTCATCAATAGCGGCCAATGTCCAGATTCTAACCATATCCGTCTGTCTGTCTGTCTCCATTCAGCTCATCACCTTCCCTCAGGCTACCTCTGGCTCTAAATTGAGGTCAGATGTCACCACTGCGTGTGTGTGTGTGTGTGTATGTGTGGGTTTGTCCGTGCTTACAATCTCATGAGGACAGGCGTCAAAAATGTAAGCGTGGGTCAGTTCATCCTACGCAAACATGCACAAAAACCACATAAGAGACAGACGCACACAAACAACGCCAGCTCACAGGGCCTGGGGCGGGGGGGCAGCAGTACTTGACCCTGTTAAATATTTACTGTCCTCGCTGTCATCAAGTGTCTAACACACTTAACTGCTGTCTTTAATATCATACTGCCAGTCTGCGCTTTGATGCAATAGAACAAACATGTAAAACAAACATGTAAACACCGACCAAGACTCACTGTGGGGTGAAACAACAAAAACAAAATGCACTTCCATGATGATTTCACATTCATATAGAGAGAGTGTAGGTTTGTAAAATAAAGAAATATATTACAGGTGTAAAGAGAAAAACAGGCGACCCTTCAGATACAAACAAGACAAAGTTGGGCGACAGTAACGTTAATCAATCGCCACACCCAAGTCAAGAAAATATGCCGACGCAAATCTTGCTCTTGTGCTCACAACAAAATGTGGTAGAACATGAAGAGAGACCTGTCTGTGTTCAATGTCTGAAAATTCTGGCAGCTAACAGTATGCAACCTGACAAGTTTAAAAGACACTTGGAGACATTACACCCCACTGTCAGTCAGCCACTTGAGTTCTTTAAAGAATCAATATGTAACTTGACCGTGACCCATGGTTTTGAGAAAAGAAAAAAACTTAACAATCAATACTACTAAATCACACAAAACAGCAATCTCAGTAAAACCAGGTCCTCTTTTGTGGAGAAAATGTCTTTTGGTTTTTCCCTGTGATGTCCTACGACTGCTCTGTTTGTCTGCAGCCTTTTATTTAGCAGAGCTGTCCGCAACAACGACCCGCTGCTGCAGCTGCAGCCGGTCTGCAACAGAATCACAGAGCTGGGGCAGAGCAGTCACCAGAAAACATGATAACACCGCGAGTGGGAAAACCATTGTAAAAACAGCTCTTCATTGTTAATGTTCCAAATGTTTTCTACTTTTTAAAAAGCCAGAGTTAAACGTGAACCGTTCTGTTGCAATCTTGTTTGGGGGGGTGAGAAAGAAATTTTTTCCTCCAAAGGGAGGCGTGGCAGAAAAAGTTTAAACACCACTGCCCAATTGTTTGCTGTATTTTTTAAACATAAGTGACACCGAGCCTGTTTCATAGGAGCCTCTCTTGATCTGATGAAGACCTCTGAAGCAGCACAGCTGGTATCCACAGAGTTATGTATGTTCATGGTATGGACACAGGCCCAGTGAAATCACTCAATTACACAGCTGAGACACTCTATTGTTTGGATAATGGTGGTGACTCGTCACGGATGCATAAAGGTCCTGCGTATGTGTGTGTGCGCAAGCCAGCCTTCGCCCTGGGGGTCATGCTGGCGGCAATGCCCCTCACCTCTGCATTGTGTTTAACCCCTGACCTTTTGGAGTTACAGTGTCAGAGTGTTAAATATGTCTAGACCACTTACCGATCGCAGGGGTCAGAAAAATAGAGTCAGCCTCAGGACATTGACTTAGATTTACTAATGAAAGAGAAGAAGCTGGAAGGATGTTTGGGATACGTGTCATAATGGTAAACACTATATGAAAGGTAAGATTGCCTTTGAGAGTTTGTGTCTGACAGTAATTAGCCGCAGAAATGACATTTTTATTACTTAATAACATCATTAATTCAAAAAAATGTTTAAAGAAGCTGTGCTTATTAGCTTTGAGCCACATCAGTTCAACAGCATTTAAAAAGCATTTTCTAACTCGATGGGGAGAGAGAGCAGGAGAGGGAGAGAGAGAGAGAGAAAATGTATTCAGTAAATGATGAGCAATTGATCAAACACAAATTTGGAAAACAAATCTGTATTGGCTTAAGTAACTGGCAGCAAATGAGGTGGATTAAGTCCAAAAATATCCATCAAACTCTGGCAAAAACAAGTGAAAAGAAAAAAATAATCAAACTTTCCTCGGTGGATAACAAGACAAGCTGAAACACACCTGCTGGGTGTTCACTTCACTTTTATGATGGAGTGTGTGCTGTAAGACAGTAATCTACATAGCATAATGGAAACTGACAAAAAGGCTCCTTAAATGTGATACCCGATCTCTGATAATCTCCCCTCTGTGTTTAGGTCATCTGTATTGTGTCAACAGAAGCTTAAGTGCGTGTCTGAGTTTGTGTATGTGTAGTGTGGTGTGTGTGTGTGTGGGGGGGGCTTTGGGAATCAATACTGTCACGGCTTAGACATATGCTCGGATAGATATCATCAATCAAAAACCACTTGACTCCATGAATCTCTGCAAAACACAAAACTGTGCTGCTGTCCCAAAAACCTCTTGCCATACTCCAATCAATGGTCATGGGTGCATTTTGAGTGTGAGTGTGTGTGTGTGTGTGTGTGTGTTGTGTATAGCTTCATTCAGACTGCAGGCAAATGTGTTGTTTCTCTAATATAATTTTCAAACCCACAGTGTCTGCATTGTCATTTGCAGACACTCTGATATCTGATTTTAACAAGCAGAGCGGACTGAAGACGCATCTACAGGAATCGGACTGGAATTGCATTTCAAACCACCTTGCCATGTGGTTTTCGTGGTTGTCCAGACTTCTTGAAACCAATTTGGGTACAATCTGGATGTGCCAAAAATCCAAGCTGGGTTGGCAGTGCTGGTATCATGTGATTTATTGGTTGCTAAATGGTACCCAGCTACTTCCCAGTTAGCTTAGTTAGTGCAGTGTTAGGATTTAGATTTTCACAAAGTTTAGTTTTTAAGTAGCTGCTGCACTACTGTTTTATTGATTCTTTTTAAATCTTTCATTTAACTAAATTATGGTTATGCCTCTGGTTTAAAAGGAAATATTTTTTTGGGCTGGTATCGGATCAGTACTTCGTAGCAGCTGCTACCCAAATTTGGGTTTTGGAATCTGTGTCAGAAAATAAAAACACGGTATTGGAGCACCTCCCCCCGTGACTTATTGTTTAATGAGTTTATAGTAAAGATCCTTACGTATTTTACATTTTTTCCATCATAGAAGACAAACAGCACTTATGAATCAAAGGAAGGACAATAAGGTGGTCCTATGATCTGCCATCAAGGGAGGAGCACTTTGCCCTCAGAAGCCCCTCTCCCCGCAAGAGTCTTGAGAGCTTCTGGGTGGAGGAGGTGGGATAAGAGTATGAAATATGGCGGGTGTTAGTTAGGCAGTTTGCCTTAGGGATGCTCTCTATGGCTCTTATTCCATCTTCCGCTCCATTGTGGGATGTTGTGTATCCTAGAACAGTCAATACCTCCATCGCCCTCCCTGGAGGTGAGCCCTTCTAAAACATGCATGAGTTTATGAGCGAGGAATGCGCCACTTGAGGCCTTTAGGGCTTTCCGAGGTGGTGGAATATCTAAAAGCTAAGTGAGACCATCTTTCCTGGATTAGGTCTAAGGGCTTTCCACCTCCCCTCTAATACTCTTTTACTGCTCCTGCACTCATCTCATCCTTCTTTTACCTTTCTTCCTTGCTTCCTCTCAAACGGACATATGTCTCTATACATATAAATCAGTCCTAAAGCCTCAACCCTTGGGGGCATGTATATCCATAGATCCAGCCTGTTTAGTGTAATAAGAGAAACTCCCATGTACGTTGTACAAAGCTTAAATTTTAGTCACCCCATCAGGAGCAATACAACCCCATCGTGTACTATGAAAACTGTTTCCTGAGCAAGAAGCTGGGGGCTCAACTCTCTTGATCTCACTTTTATAGAGCCTTATGAGGCTTTTTAGATTTAAATTAAAAATGCCTGATAATCTCTGAAGGCTATTTGAAAAGGAAGACGAGCAAAATACAGGGTGAGTAGGTGGAAGGAGGGAGATTTGGGTCAATGAATGTTTGATGAGCCCAAATGGCCTGTGGTGTGACCCAGCTGCTGAGAACCAGGTGGGCTTTTAGTGGAGGGCAAAGTGCAGCAGAATAGAGTTGAGGCATGAGGAGCTACAGGAAGACAAACATTGGGAAAAAGTTCCCCAACGAGACAGAAAATCTATCATTGTAATAAAGTTAGCAACATGTTTTCATAAAACTCACGTTATGGAGAACTTTGTTTACTTCCGACAATATACTCCTTGGCTTTCCACTCACAGAAAAACTTGTGGATCAATGCCCCGTCATGCCTAATGTGCACTGTCTGCAATCTGTCACATTCAAAACTGGGTCTCGGTATCAGAGCATAGCTGACACAAATCACTGCTCAACAGTAAATGTGGAACAAAGAATGGGGAGAGTGCATGATGGATGGATGGATGAATGGGGGGGGAGAAGGACAGCCACAGCTCTGATGGAGGAGAGGACTCCCTGCTTACCAGCACATTAATCATTAACACGCAAAAAAGCAGGAGCGAAGGCAGACAGGAT
>JAQFJA010000015.1:11443655-11458768 GCA_029874485.1 Naso brachycentron
CGAAAGCCACAACAACACTCAACATGCAGTTCCTCATCGGCATGATCGGCACCATGGAGAGAGTTTTTTCTTATACAAGAGATAAATAGGAGTTGTTTCTTTTTCATCTACCTCTCACTTCATCTTATCAAAAACCAGCCCTCCTACTTCTTTCCACCATGGCTTCCAATCTTACTTCTTTCACACATTTTCTCTTTCCCCTCACACACATTTCTTTCTATTTGTTGCGGCTTTAGCAACTCCCGCCCTGCATTCCTCTATCCACCTCTCCCCTCCTCCTTCCACAGACAATGATGCTTAGTGAATATTACACTCATCCATCCTTCTTTTAAGTGCCGCCATTATGGTTACCAGCTGCACTTATGGGTTTTTAGGCCCATTGATTGGCACAATCAATACATCATCTTAGGAAAGTTTGGAGACACTACATTAGAGCTCCCAGACGCTCCTAAAGCTTTAAGCGGTAATTTGTATGGAGATGGGTACTAGTTCATTATGTTAATGGTCAACAGCAGGTGGGTTGAGGTGGGATCCGAACGCCTTATGGCTGCTTGTAGTATTTTAAAATTATTTTCTACAGGCTTATTTTGGTCAGCATGCTAAACATTATATTCCCTTTTCATGTCTTGTCTTTGCTATAAATGTTTTAAACACCCTTGCAATAAATTTTGTCATTGCCGTCGTCAAATGTTTTATAGTAGTCATAATGAGAACCACTGCCAAAGTAGCCACAACATTTGGTTCTGTGATTATATTAAGGAAAGCAACAAAACAGGGAGGAATGTTTCTTGTGCTTTTTTTTTGTGAGGTTCACTCAAAGTTCAAGGATTATCTTTAAATACACAAGGGTAACGTTGCTTTCCAGTGAGTAAACATAGATTCAGACACAGCATAATAAAAGACATCACAAGAAAACTAAATAAAATCACAAAACAAAATGATTTACACAGGTTATCCGAGAACACAGCATATATTCAGTTCCCTGTGCTCCTCATGCTTTACGGTAGCTTCTGGCAAAAAAAGGCTTTCTTATAGCACATGATTATGCACCTGGAGACGCGAACCTGCCAACAACACAGCATTATTGTGATTGGTTTTCACTCTCCTGTGCATTGGCCTCAAACTGATTTACTTGTTTTACTTTAATCCAACCTATAAACTAATTAGCCCACTTAACAATTCAGTTCAGGGATTTTTTTGTTTTTCTAGAGACAGGTTTGCCTCACAGGTGTGACATTATGGATTTTATTTTCCTCTAGATGCTTCTGTAAATTGATTACCACTGTAAATGTTTCATCCTCGACTTTTGTCTCCCCCTGTGGGCAAATTCGTAGAGGCTTGGGCTTTTTTTTTTTTTTTTTAATGAAAATTTTGAGAGATTTTAATTATTATGGAGGAAAGGGCCACCAGCTCTATATAGCTAAAAGTGAAGCGGCTATTGGATTTAATGACAAGGGTGACTAATGCCTTATTTCACGAGAAAGGAAGATGTTTGGAGTTCAAAGATGTAATAAATATTACAGAAAATTGCTACACTGTCTTTCAAAGGGCCTTAATAGAAACGTTGTAGACCAGGCCACTGTAACATTTAAGAAGGGGAAGGAAGAATGAGTCATCATGAGCATCATCACGACACTATACTGCACAATCAAACCCTGCCCGTCATTTCTGAATTCACACATCTGAAAATCAGAGCCTCTGTCCTCATCATGCCAGTCTTTGCTGTCGAGGACTCAAACTATTCTACGCCACAGATAAGCTCCGATTGCTCCACTATCTTCCCACTGGCCGCCAAGCTAATCTGGCATGTCAGGCTCGCAATCAGACTGAAGCAGGTGACATGCGACTGAATGGCTGAACAATGGGATGGAGCTGGGTCTCTGATAAGAGAATTAATATTGATTGCACATGCATGTCAGACAGATTGTGTCCATTAGTAGTTGCATAGCTCTGCTCAGTCACACTGGTAACATGCCTTGGCAGAGGGCTGCGTGAAGGAGGATCCGTCAGTTATTCAAGTCATTGTTCATTCACTTGGAAATTTTAAAGTTTTAAGTGTTTATGTAGAAGCAATCTCCTTTTGTTGATTTAGCCTTTGAAATTTTACCTTTCACAGCTGTTAAATAATTTGGATGGATTGAATGCTAAATAGTTTCGACTATACAGTCATAATGCAATGTTACCCATTTATTTGAGATCAACAATACATGAAAAGACATCGCACGATCGTTCTCAGCTGTTCAGCCTTTCTCTTCATACCATGGCCTAAATGCTTCATCTACAGTTCAGTATGTTTATGTTATTAAAATACAAATGAGTGAATGAAAACTATCATTTAAAAAAGCAAAATTACAATGACAGATACTTCTGTCCCTGCCAGTCATAATGAAGGACAATCAGAGAGTCTAACACAACCTCTGCTGTAAACTGAAAGTTCAGTGGGAGAAAGTATTCACTCATCTGCTGACTCATTGGCTTCACTTAAAGTGAGGTTACACTGAATGTTTTATCTCTTTTTTCCCAGCAGCCAGATTTACACAGTCCAAATTAAGCCGCCGATATCTGCACACAGTCACCTATTCACAGATAAGGCATAAATAAAAGCACACACACTCAGTCTGGATAGTGTAAGTAACACCCAAATATAGATCTGTGTGTATGAGTGTGCATGTTGATGTGTGTGTGTGAGTGAGTGAGAGACAGACAGACAGAGAGCGCTAAGAGCCATAACTGTGGGAGTGTTTTACAAGCTCAAAGCCCTGTGCCTGCTCCTCTAATTCAGCACACACATTGCACTTTCAGCAGATCAATGATCCCACTGTGCCTCACACACACACACACACACACAAGCTCTCTCCCCTCACATCCACACGCGCACATATACCCTCCACAGTGCACACACACCAACACACGCACATTCAGTCCTCCTCATTTCAACCTCCCTGCACTCCTGCTCTGTTTCTCGTATATACATGCTCTCGTACACCCTCCTCTCTCTTTTTCCTTCCATCCCTCCTTCTCTCTGAAGCCCTGAGCAATTACTCATCGAGACTCTGGAGAGGAGCAAAAGAGAGACAGAGAGAGAGAGCGGATGTAGAGAGAGAGACAAACAGAGGGATGGATGAAAAGAAGGGAAAAAGATGGAGAATGAGAGTCAAAGAAAAACAGCCTGTCAATGAATCCAAAGGTCTGCAGCTTTTAAAGGAGAGCACCTCAAAACATCTGCTCTTCAATGACCGGGGTCACGGTGTCAGGCAAGAGCGTGTGTGTCTCATCTGTGCAGGCGAACACGCATGTGAGTGTGTGAAGTGTGAGGTTAAGGGGAGTGTGTGTCTGTGAGAGAGGCGGGTCACAGCAGTATGACACGACATCATTTATTCATTGGGGAAATTAATGTGTGTGTTACAGCTGGGCCGCACATGCTCTCCAAACAACATGCACACACACACAAACACACTTCTGGAAAACGGACCAAGTTCCATCAACCAGAAGTAGCTTTTTCACTGCAAGATAACACACACACACACACACACACACACACACAATAGAAACAGTGATGAATAGCCATAATATACTGGACAGAAATCATAACAGTCAATACAAGTAAGTACACTGTGTGTGTGTGTNNNTACAAGTAAGTACACTGTGTGTGTGTGTGTGTGTGTGTGTGTGAGTGTGTCTCCTTGCAGTCTCCCCAGCCTTCACTAAGCTCTCAGGTTGATCCATTTAAAACACAATGGAGGATTACATTCTCATCTGGCCACTGACTTCAGCCTGCACAGAAAAACACTACAGCTTTAATACTACCTTGGCAGTCAGTGCGTCTGTGTCTACGGGTGTGTGTGTTTTCATATTTTATGCAAGCAACCCAAGTCACAGCATACAACTGCGCATCTTTCAGTGTGTGTTTGTGTTTTCTGTGTGTGTGGGAAGCTCAGGCCTGTCATCGCAAGGGCAGGTTGGGGGGATAAGACCCCTCTCCAGCGTGGAGTGGTTGTGAATTGGTTTTGGCTCCAGGCTAAATCTCCTCACAGACACCTCTTCGTTTTCTCCACAAGACCAAAAAAAAAAAAAAAAAAAGACTGCTTTCACTCAAGCCTCACACAACACATCCAATTCAGTGTGATTTGAGCCAGTCCTTGGCCAAAATGCAGGTGTGAATGTGTGCAAACACACACAATGTCTCTCCCTCTCTATGCATTTTGCTCTCCGCTATCTCATTTCCACAACCGCTGAATTATTTTCAAAACAATAATGGACACCCCTACACAATAACCACCACCACCCCGTCTATCCAAGCCTGCGACTCATTCTTCCACAACCAAACAACAGCTTAACCATAAACCCCTTCCCTCACACATGCACACAGAAACAAACAGTTACCATTCCTACATACCCAAGCCCCCCACAAAGAAGACGACAGTTGCAGTCTGTCTATCCGGCAGCATTCAGGCCCCTGATTAAACCAGCGCTTATTGGTAATTAAACACCGTGCTTTGTGGCAGTATCCAGAATGCTGTAAAGCACTCCACCTCCCCACCGCATATTACTCACCCACCCCACCTCCACTGGCACAGTGCCGTCCCCTCCTCTCCTCTTTTTCTGCCTTTCAGGGGGCCGCAGGTGGCACAATTGGCAGTAATGTGTTCTAATTGTTGGCAGCGCTGCCCGGGTAAAGATACGTAGTGGGGAGCGGGAGCTTGGCTGGCATATAGCAGGAGAAGGGAGGAAGGGAGAAATAGTATGTATGGAAGGGAGGGGTGGAGAGGAAAGAAATGTGTGTATGTGCAGAAGGACGGGATGTACGCAGCAACCACAAGCAACATGCCAAGTATAGCATAGATGGGAAAAGGTGAAGATGTGTGGTGCATACAGCCAAGAAAAGGAGGAGCAGAACTGGGAATTAACAGCAGAGGGGAGAGTGGGAGAAATATAAACCAACACAGGATGCTGTTCCTGTCGTGTCCAAATGCTTCCTTTGCTGTTGTTGTTTTTCTGGGCATCTTAGAGAGAAGCTCCCCTGGGCTGTGGCTTCGCTATAACTGCAGCAGAGACAGACACAGCATGAGCTGCTGGCTTCTAGTAGTAACAGAGAGGTTAGACACAAGCCCAAGATGCTGAGCTGCAGACCATATAAGCCCCTGGAGTTTTCCAATTCACTCTACGCATATAGAAATGTCAACGAGAGAGTGGAGTGCAGTGTGGCGAGAGCAAACCTGAGGCCGGTAAGTTTATACTTCTGTGTAAAAAAATCCATGGAAATTTGTTTCTTGCTATTACTGATCCGTGTAACACTGCAGTGTTTCGATGTATATGATTTTATTATGAGAGAGCTCGTGCTTGGATGAAAAACATGCATGCAACAGCCATTTTGGCTCATATTCCATTGTGGGAAACTCAACCTTCATTAACAGAAACTCCATGGAAACAGACTGCATGGTGATGGATAAAACATCCTGTTGTTTCATTAACTGTGGTGTAGATGTGGGCATCACATTCAGTTCAAAAAGCTTGGAGCATGTCTGTATTTTCAGTCTTTATTCCAGTGTTACATCAATAAATATGATGTCCAAATACAACTACGGCCTGACAATGACATAAATAACAATGAGTCATGGTTGAGATTCTTTCCAAGTGCTGTTTGTGTACGTATGTGTGTATGCAAGTGTGTGAGAGTGACTCAGCGGCTCTCCTGTGGCGAGATGGCACCTGTTCTTCAGTGCTCAGACAGGTGTTGCCATCCCCTCTGAATGTTGTTAATGGGGACCAAATCAGATGGAAAGGCAGAGTGACAGCCACTGAGCATACGCACATTTGTCATGAGACAATGGAAGCCAAAAATAGTCCTCTCAGAAAATGTGGTGAGATTTTGCAATGTGAATATAGTGGCAGACATAGAGTACCATTTTCATTTTCATTTCCATGCACACTAAGGGTAGCCGGTGTTATGTCTCATCCCAAAATTAATTCACATTCTTCCTGATCCTGTTTCTATGGACTCAGGGACAACGGGAGGACCTTAATCTCCAGGCCTGATGACAACAAATTTTTTGTGAATAGATCCAAGGATTTTCTGAATCAATACTGAATTGAAAAAAATAATAGCAACAATTGCAGTGCATTGATGAATCTTTTTTTTTACCTAGTCCTAGCGTAAGATAGTGTTAACTTTAACACTGAACACAGCAATGTGTTATTATAGGCATGTAATGCAGAAACTAGCCTATTAAGTGTGGTGCTTTTAAATTAGGGAAAACAGTTTATCTCTAAAACAGCAGCTCTTCACTCTGTCTGACACTTTAGGTGCATCATTTAGGTGCTACATTTCTGATGCCAGAGCTGATGTGATGTGTGTGTGACAAGGTGGGTGAAGCTGGAGGGTGGATGTTCTGTGTGGCCTGTAAAATTACATTGTTGATTAGAAAAAAAGGGAGAATTTGGATTTTATCTTCCTGGGCAGGTGTCCCAAGTCGAGCCCATGTACGGGAAACACTGCTAGCACTGAGATTGTTCTTCATAAATATTATTTTAGACCATCAACGCTACACTGAGTATTATGCGTGAGAGTAACATCATGAAATAAAGGTCAAAAGTTAGATTCAAACACACTGTGGGTACATGGTACAACTCTTGCCTCCCTCTGGCAAATAGGTGCCCAAATAATATGTCAAGAAACGCAGGACTTGAATATATAAGGGTGTGGTAGTTGTGTTCCCCCCAAGCAAAGATACCTTGTGATCAAACTTTAAATCGTGTGTCCATGCTGTATGTGTGGCTGTGTGTGCGTGTTCTTATCTCCAAAGACAGATAGGCATGGAGACAGGCGGCTTCACACGAAGCCACGTTGATATTTACACATCCAATCATGGTTATCTCTGGCTACACACACACACACACACACGTGCACCAACACTGAATCACACCATGTCACCTGCCATACTGTACACATGCATTCATGCTCACACAAGCACATCCTGTCACAGCTTCCTCTCTGCAGTAACTGCTGGGTCATCTCCATGCAGGTGGAAACTTTCATGGAGGACAAAATCCACTGGAATGGGAAAAAAAAAACAAAAAAAACTGCAGCGAGCTTGTGAGAAAACACTCCACACTGTAAGGCGCTGCTGCTGCATTGCCATGGCAACGGTGAAGAGAGCATGTGTTGGAGTCAGAGTCTCAAGGTTACTCAATCTCTTCATGTTTTAATAATACCACTCCCTTATGAAAGGAATATTACATCCCTTGTAAGTATGATGAAAATACATATCAGATCTTTCTAGCCAGTGTATTTTGTCCAATGAACACAGAGAACCTGCCATCAAGGTTAAGACAAGGAAATGAACTGCACATATCTTGGTTTCATTAACCAAGGCTCGACTTGATGAGGCCTGATTTCAGACTATTACATGGGCACACTATTTCTGGCTTGGCCTATTTAAATGGCACAAGATCGGTCAAAACCAGTGATGTCTTCCCTCTTTGAAATAGAAAAGGAAGGAAGGAGAACCAGGGGGTGGATTTTAGAGCATCATACACCAGCAGAAACATAGATAAAGAGTTTGACAAGGATGCAAGCAGCAGCGAGGAAGAGAGGAAACAGAATCCATCAAAGCAGCACAACAGCTTTCTGTGGTCCGAGCTCCGTCCCCATCTTTTTCCCAGGTGGTTGTGTCAGAGGTGAAGCAGCAGGTGAGCAAGTGGCTCTGTACTGATGTCTGTGGGGGCGGGTTCAAGGAGTCCTGCTGGGATTTGAGTTTTCCACCTGATCCATCTCTTGACACACACGTGGCCTACCGAAGCCAGTGACAGTGGAGCTGACAAATGGCATTCTGCATGGAGTTAATGAGGGAAGAGCAGATGTATACCGTCCCTCTGGAGATACTCTGTGTGCAAGCGCACGTGTCTCAGATACAATTAATTGTGTATACATGTAATAAATGCACGCTCAATAGGACCCGACCAGCACAGGATTTTTGGGGCAGATGCCGATACCAATAATTGGGAGTGAGAAAATTCAGATATCTGATATGATCAGCTCATATTTTACATGATTATCAAGGACATGTGACCAAGACGTGTAATGGATTCAAAATATCTGACATCTTAACAAACTTTACTCCAAACCTCAGTGCACTGAAGAGTAAACACGACACTTTGTAGTAATTAAAACTACGTAATCACAACATTTGAAATCACTAGTCAAAGCATTTTTTCCAGCCTTAAAAACAGTTTTAACATCTGCGCATATTGGTGAATCATATGACAATACCAATTAATGTGTGACAGCACCAAAAATGGCCGATACCGATATATCGGTCTTGTCCTATAATGCTCACACCAAGCCATGGTATAAAAATTTGATTAAAGTCTACAGAAAACATAGAAACTGTTTCTATATTGGAAGCTCACGGTTTCCTGCCCTGCAATGTTCAGCACCAAGCACAAACAGTCAAACAGACATATGATCCTGATATGATTTGGTAATGCTCGCTCGTTTATATATACAGAACGTTGCACATAAGGTATAGCACAAAAAGCAACTAAATCTTAAGCAGGCAGCATAACATAAGAATTCAAAAAAGCTAAAATATGGCAAGTGGCACTACATTTCCCTCACTTTAAATAATTAATCAGTAACAAGCCTTTCACAACACAAAAATGAAAACCGAGCTGAAGAATAATTCATTAAACAGGTTATAGTACAAGATTTATTTGTTGTTCTAAAAGTGAAAAGACATGAACTATATAAAAAGAGGCAGCTACTACAGTGAGGAGGAGTTGTGTTAGCTTTTCTTTGCCGTCTCAGTTTTTCCAGCTCAGTTTTCACCTCTCTTCCACTCAGTGACAGCTCGTCTGTCCTCTCCCTCCTTTCCTGACTACTTAAGTTATTCTATCAACCTCTCTTTCTCCCTCTGACTCTTTTTCATCTGGAGTGCAGATGAGGGCGGACAATCATGGGTTGTGTGTTTAAGTCAGTGCTCTGCTGTACAGTGTGCTCTTCAGCAGCAAACTACCACGACAGTGAAGCTTCACTGACCCTTGACAGAACCACTGCAGAGCGAGCAGATCACTCTCTGCAATACATTCATGACATTAAAGCGATTATGTTAACCCATGAGGAATAAAACAAGAGTAAACAGTCCCTGCTGTAACGTATTTAGACCTTCTGGTCAAATAATTGTAGCAAATTCAATTAGGATCTCAGAGCTGGAGGGACATGAGCTTTTCATTTGTTTTGACAAAGACTGACCTAAATGTGCTATTGGATCTTTACACTACGACTGGAAAAAGAGGCTATTATTTTGAAAGTGTGACCCAATTTCCTGTGACCAGCATCACCTCGACTGTCTGTGGAGCTGCTGATGCCAGTCTGAGGGCTTCTGTGGTCACTGTCCATGGTGCTGATCTGACTCTGACCTACACATGCTGTGCATGCTCAGTCTGAGGGTTACTGAGTCCAAACACAACCTTCATTTTCCACAGCACACAAAACAACACTGCTCGGGAGAGTCTGCCTTAAGCTGAGAAGCATTTAGAGCAATTAGAGCATTTTGTCTTAACTGTTAAAATATAAAAATACAGCCATTCCTAAACAACAAGAAAAACATGCTCACTTTAATTCTCACACTTTTACGTGTATTTAAGATGTCTTGTTTAATTGTCAGGTGTTGCTTTTATATTTTATTGGGGGTGTAACAGTATATTGATGTATCAATCCATCAATTTCATTCCTACGATCCAACTACATCGATGGGTGAAAGGTAAATCGTCCTGCCTGTGGGACTTTTATCAACTGAAGGTTGTTTTTAAAAGCAAAAATCGATCAATACTGAGAATTTATGCCTTGTATTTAGCACATCAAACATTATGATTGATTTTTTTTTTAATGTAGTGCTAATGGTAAATAGTTGTAAATGTTATTTAAGTTCATTCTCCAACATTCGTGGCATGTGTATTCTGTCGTCAGCGTTGTTTCAGATTATAGCGGATCGTTGCAGGGACTACCAGGAAAACGGAGAATGAGAGATTTTTAGTCGGCGTTTGCGCTCCACACACTGAAAAGAGGCCTCGCACTGAATGTTTGTGTAGTTCAGTGTATGAAGCTTTTCCAGGGTTTTACCTCCTCTACCACTGCATGGAAATAGGCATTTTCTTTAATTCTATTTTTGTCAAAAAAACAAACAAACAAACAAAAAAAGTTACTAGATCAATTACAAGTCATTGAATTGTATCATATCGTGTCGCTCTAAATGAGCCCATATCGTTCTTGTGTCCTATTGCTAACCATGCATCGTAATATGCATTTTATTGTTGTTAAAATGTATCATCACACCCATATATATGATACTTTGTTTTAACGCCTTTTAAGCTCAATGTAAAGTACTCTGAATTGCCTTGTTGCTGTAATGTGCTGTACAAATAAACTCTCCTTGCGTTTGTTTTGCATTGTAACAGGGCTGGAGACACCAATTTGAAAACGGAACACGTGGACTTTGGGCTGCGCATATTACACATCGCAGTGCAGATTAATCTGTAAATTAAATGTGTACATTCATGAAATAAGGTATTAGTATTTCTGGTGTCCAATTCGGAGGGGAATAACATTTAAATGACTCGTTTTCTAAGCATGTCATTCCAAACTGTCACTTTGTATTTACTTTTTAGAGCCTCTCTTACATGAACATAACTGCAAGTACAGTAACACTGTTCACTTGGTTGCTTCCTTAATCAATCAGTCAAATCATCACTTGTTTCCATGCCCAGTCATAATTTATGGCACATCCTCCAGGGTTATTAGTGGGCTTTTAGACGGCCTTGTTTTCTTTCTAGTGGAGAAAGCCTTGAAAAGAATTGATTTACCACACCAGCAGACACTCTCCCATGAAGCCACATAAACATTAAAAACTCAATTTTGGACCTGGGTAAAAAAACATAACAAAAATGTTTTCAGCAGCGAAGTTTTTAAAGATATTTTTGGCCTAATTAAGCAAACGTTGGCGGTGGCGCATCAGAGCATGAACCACAAAGACAGGCAATTTCACTGCTCTCTCCTCTCTTCTATAAACTATTAATTGATCTCCAGGGAGCCTTGCTGTTTAAGCTGTTCAGAAATATACAGGAGTCTGTAGCACAACCTTTAACACAGAGTGGGAAAAAACAACCTCTGGGGTAAAGAACTGCTAGTGTGGACAGGGTCTGAGATGAAGTCATTATCACATTTGTGGATTAAACTCCAAAGTTGTCAGAGATGTCAAGTGTGTGATGTGTTCTAACAGAAAAGGTTAAACTGCAATTGAGAGGAAAAAAACACTTTTTAAGAAAAATCAATCGTTTTCTCCATTCATATGATGTCGAGAAAGGCCTTGATAAGTTAAAAAAAAAAATTACTTCAAGCAACAACAACAAACCAACCATCATTAGAACTGTGACTAATTTAGAGGAGCACATCTAACATTCAGATGTCTCTGCGCTTATGAATGATGAATAAGAACGGGGAGGTTATATCAGTGCTGCGCTGGTCTCTGTGTGACCATGAATGTGTGTGTGATACATTATTAATGATGTTATAGTATAACATCTTTTAAATTTAGCCACGTTTTAAAAGCGAGATGGGAGCAGTATTTTAATAGTAAGATTGAAGAGTAACCTCATTAGCGGTGGAGTTATTCAGAATAATAAATTTGTAATTTGATTAGGGATCTGTTTATGTGCATATATGAGTTCATACGTTTTACTGTCATCATGTGGATTCAAACACCTGACGTATGTGTGTGTGTGTGGTTGTTGATGCGTGTGTGTGTGTGTGTGTGTAACCCCTCACTGGCATCATCAGTAGCAGAGGTGGGAGGTAAACCAATTCCATCTGCTCAGAAATGCTCATGATGTGTAGCGATAGTGGGGCCTGGAGGTCCACAAATAAGCCACCAGCCCACTCGCCTGTCACAATGAACAGAAAACTGACACATAACACATCCTGAAGAAAAAGTCACACAAACTTGCAACAAACAAATTTTAAAAAATCTTTTAATCCTTCTTTTTTTCCCCTGCAGCTCATGTGGTTTGTCATGCTACATATGAGGAAGCAAATATAAACACACACTAAAATCTCTGGTCTCTCGCTATTAGAGGCCAAATTTCCAGCAGAGCAGCAAAACAGACAAAAAAGGTGTAATAATGGGAGAGTTAAAGGTGCCATGATGTCACAAACTGTAAACAAAAACAGTGGAACAAATCACTGTTTGTCTCAACATGACGGAGAGTGGAAAGTGGACAGCACTGGAGACCACAGGAGAGGATGCAACTTTCCATCACCAAGGAGAGGGAGAGCGCGCGCACGTGTGTGTGTGTGTGTGTGTGTGTGCAAAGTTCAATTCATTTCAACAGAATTGCTGATATCAGTATTCACTCATGGAGGTGAAGTGAATTGACAGAGTTGACAGAATTGACAAAAGGAGGTGAAGAACTTGGTGAACTCTGCCAGGCAAAATTGCAGCTAACAAGTTTCAAATCATCTCGACAGTGATAATTCTTGAGTTGACACACAGTAGTTGAAGAGTCAAAAGTGATGAAAAGCTATTACAGCACACTATGTTGCAGGAAATGTCAAAGCTAACTTTCAACTTTTGTTTTTGTGTCAGTGAAGTTATTTCATGAGTGCTTCAGTATTCAAACAAACAAACGAGTCCAAAGTCCAAAGTCCACAAGAAAAGAGAGAGGCAAGCGTCATGTAATGAACCCTAATGTAATTTAAGTGTCATTATAAATTGCCAAGAGACACTCTGATATGGCGAGGACAGGAGAGGGTGCTGGGAGCTTGTGAGAGGTCCTGGTACACCGTAAAAAGTCCCGGTACACCAGGGGGTAAAACCTAGAAGTGAGGGTACTGCGTACCGGCGCATACTAGCCAACTTTAAGCAACAGATGTAAGACATAACAGTGTTCATATTAATTTTCCCACAAAATGAAACTAGCCCGAGTCAATGGTAGCCACTGCACACAGCACTGTCACTTGCACTGATGCATAAATTAATTTATCTGTGCATTTTTTGTGCCAGGCACTAAAGTGGAGTAACAAAAAGAGAAAACCTGAAAATTAAAGAATCAAAGTAAGTGACAGCTGTGAGAGATGCTGATAAATGTTGTAAACATGCCACTGGGCTGTCATCATGGAACAGTGGCTGTTATCTTTCCTTTAAAAAAAAAAAAAAGGTGCTGCTCCTAAACAGCACATGATCGGGCAAGTCTATGATTCATCCTCATCATCTACCATGGGAAATATGCACCCACACTGCAGAGATAAACAATGGAAGAAGAATCCCCATAGATCACAAAGGGAAACCTCGCCTGTGTTGCTGTGTATGTGTGTGTGTGTGTGTGTACACACGTGTTACTATCCCTTATCATCGCGGGCATCCAGCACAACAAGCAGCTGAATAATTCAAAGCTACAAAATAAAGGAACATCCTTGTGCATGCTGAAGAATAAATGGCCTCATGCATGATGAATGATTGGACGACAAATCCAAAGGGTTGCTATAGTGTCAGCAACTCCAATTCATTTTCTTATGTCTTTGTCCATGTGTCTGTATGTATGCATGGATCTATCACATACCTCTCTGAGTGGGTGGACAGACTGCAAACAACAAGGTGCACACAAACATACACGATTGGATATTATACTCTTCAAAGCTCTTTCATTTTCCCTACGGGTGAGTTACAGCATAAAGCAGCTGGGAGTCGGGCCAAACAATTTTCTTTAACACAACAATAGCAGTGGTCTTGATCCTTAAATGTAGAAAGGCACTGCTTATTTAGAAAATACATTGATAGAGAGGAGAGTTATGACAGAATCAGGGAGGAAGACAACGAGGGAATGAAGAGAGGAGAGTGGAGAGAAACCACGAGAAGATTTGAAATGAAAAAACAAAGGCAATAAAGCAGAAGCAAACACTGGGGCTTATTGAAAGTGCCAAGGCACACACACACACACACACACAAAGAGAATCACACACATACACGAGGATGGAGATGTAGCATATGTCTCCAGTAGCGCCAGCTGGAGACATCTGGTGCCAAAACTCCACAGGTCAAACCAAGTGACATGCTCTCTGAGGCGTGGATGGGCGAGAGTGTGCATGTGTGTCCGTGTGCCAAGTGATTAAAACAGTCAATATGTTTAGTTTAAGGTATACACATTACATCTCATAGAAAACACACACGTCAATATTCACAAGCAAACACACACTGTCAACAAAGAATCTAAATTGGATGCAAAGTCAAAGTGTGACATTCACAGAAGAGGAGCGAGAGAAGCTGTGGGAGTGTTTCGTTCTTTGTGAGACACGTGATGGAACACAGATGTCCACCAGAGGGGTGAAAAAGAGGCAAGAAAGATGGCGACGATGGAAGAAGATAAATGAATTATAAAGTCAACACTTCCCTCACCAGAGGCCTGGCAGCATCGAAGGAAAGACCCAACAGGAAAAAGCTGCGACGTTGTGTAACTTTAAGGCCCATGTTGAACACAGCTCACACTGTCAGTAAACTCAGCAACATTCAAGATTTACCAACCAAACATGGTTAGTTACGAGGTAGTCGGCAGCACACTATATGAATATATAATATATATATATTTTCAGGGAAAAAAAACTTTGTTGGCACTGCTTCCTGTGATATACAGTATGCTATAAACCAGCGTTATAAAAAGTTATGTATGGCTATAAACAAGAGAAAACTGGTTTAAAGGCTCACTGAGACAGAAGGAAACTGAGGAGAAAAATAACACTAAGCTACAGGAAAGTTGCTTCATGTTCCACCGCTGCACTGCAGCAAGGCAGAGGCGTGTTCAGACTTTTTATACTGGGGTGGCCCAAGAGGGGCACTCACTTATACAAGGGTGGCATGTGGGATTTGGCGATCACTCTAGCATAGTATCTTGAAGTACCAACAGGCGTGTGCATACACATGCAAGCATCAAAATAATATATTTTACCATTTTTGTCTCCACTACCCATGTGTACTTACATGTACTGATATTAGTGTTTCAAGTTTAATTTGAAAGAAAAATAAACCTACCGGTCACAACACAGACTGGCACCACACAAATGTAATAAA
>JAQFJA010000015.1:11615996-11630244 GCA_029874485.1 Naso brachycentron
CAACATTACGGTTCTGCAGAGTGAGAGAAAATGGGACTTCTGCTGCGTGACTCACTGCAACTTGCTCATAAGGAGAGCAAAGAGGCTGGTAAACTCTTATCGAGCCTATCCTGCTTACACGGAATTGACTGAGCATTGACTAAGATTTGCTTAAAGTGGCACGAAACATCTTAGGGTGGAGGAACACAGATAATGAGACAAATTAAACTGTCCATCTTGGCCATAAACATGTTGAGCTAGAAAAAGGACTTTTCCCCAAAGCCTTCAATCACCTCTATGTGATTAGACAGAATGCAAGGCGAGTTTTAAAAGACTTACTCTGCACAGGTTAAAATAGTTTCCACTCAAGAAAAAAAAAGCATGCTTATCCCAGGGCTTTTATAGTTCTACTAAATAAACAAACACAGACAAGAGGAAAACGGAGAGAGATGGAATGGTGAGTCCTGACAGTCAGAAGCTAAGCCTTACACAAACTCCCACACACAAGGTCAGTGTGCCCTTTGCTAGTTAGCTTAAAGCTAATGTCTTTGCAGTCAGTAAACTGACTGTTTGGGTAGAAAAAACACAAACATCCTGTGGTCAAATTCAAGGCAAACACCGAAATGTTAAAACAACATTTTGTAGTTTTATGGAAGTTCTGTGCAAGACTATTTCTTGGCAGGGGACGGTCACTGCCTGGACTCAGTAAATTACCCGTAATCTTACAGATTTTGCTACCTTTGGGCAAAGTTAGCCCTTAAGCGTCACTGTTTCAAGGAAGGCATTTAGGACTGCTGCATTTCAGTCATCATCACCTTCTTCTATAAAGTTGCTGACCAGGTGAACACAGTGTTAACTAGTAGTTTTGGTCGAGTACTGGTTGGTTAGTGGACTACTGTTTGAAACCCTTATATTTCAGTCTTAGCACACATGAGCCTGGGATCAGTCTTCTCAGCAAAGATGTCAATATATTCCTTAAGATGTTTTCTGTGGAATTTTTGTGCCTTTATTTGATAGGAAAGCTGAAGAATTGGACAGGAAATGGGAGAGAGAGAAAGAGAGAGGGAGTGACATGCAGCAAAGGGGCGCAGGGTAGAATCAAACCTGAGGCTCGCTGTAGCGAGGACATAGGCTGTATACACTGGGCACCCGCTTTACCAACTGAGCGACCAGCGTGCCCAACTCCTTAAAAAGAAAATCCAACACTTTTCATGTGGATGTCCTATCAGTGTTGATGGTTACTGCATTCAACTAAAACAATACATTTCTCAGTTTGTGCTATACTGACAGAGAAAGCTGAGTTTTCTGGGTTGTCCTGCTCACACAGCCGTTCTTGTAGTGCCTACATGTACCAGGATGCATTGCATCACAAAAAACAGTGCTTGCAGGGTCTGCCAAGTTGTTATCTGTCACCTCAGAACATTCCTTTTATTTAATATAGCAAAGTTTTCAGTAACAAGGGGTTTTTGGTCCACCAGAGCCAGAAAATCCTCTAAAAACAAACATGGCGCTGGCTCGTCTGGAGTGGGAGAGGAATGATGAGGGGTGAACAGTTTGTGGTTCTTCCTGGAACCAGTGACATCATATGTTCTAAAAGGAACAAGAGATTTTGAAGCTGTCTCCCAGAGACACGAAGAACATTAAAAAAAAATTTGTTGGGCTAACTCAGATAGGTAGAGATAAGGTTGTAAGTCGGCAGAGTTGCCTTTTAAGTTTATAGAAGCAATTTGAAGTTTTAAGACTATGCATGCATGATATGAAATCTGGGAAATCAGACTAGCTCCCTCTATGGTAAAGTAAAATGTGTTCCACCCTCATTTTCCATTTAATATACGAGGACAAAAAAATACACCTTTCAGAATAATGCAGCAGATACTGAGCTTTATAAGATGACATTTAGAAATAAGTTGTATCTCAACATTATTATTTTAGCCTGCAGAGTGTTACCGAATGTGCTGCTCCACTGTCGTGAAATCACCATCCCTTGAAAAGACCGCCTGTTAAATCCCTGTGAATCCCATCATGCAGCTACAACAGCAAACAGCAGCAGACACAACAAGTCAACACTGCGGCACACTGTCATGTTTTCAATCTGGATTACTGTGTCTCCAGTTATACAACTAACAGAGCCAGAGAGAGACTACATTTATCACTTCATGGTCAAAGAAAGCACCAAAATATCTTTATAATACAGTACCAAGACAAGCAAGAAACAACTGTTTTTAGTCTCAAAATCTAATGTCCATTTTTAACACACTGAAAGCAAAATACAGTTAAAATGTTAGCTCTACTCTTTGGAAAAAGAGACAGAGGGCAAGAGACTGAGAGCGATAGAAAAATGACAGACTGAGGGAGATGAAGATAGTCTGTCAGAGGCACAGACAGAGATAGAGAGATAGAAGCTATTACTGTTTTTTAATGCGCTTTCCCCTGTATTTCTTCCTTTCACAGCACGGTGGAACTTTGCTATGAGATGGCAATTGCTGCAGTGATTGTCCTCCATAGGAGAGCAGAAAAATCCAATTTCATCGATATACAAGGTGAAAAGAAAGACGGAAAAGAAGAAGAAAAATCTTTTCTGTAAAAAAAGATGAGATTGAGGCATGAAGAAAAAAAACACACCACTCAAAAATAAAAAAGCTGATAAAGGAGAGATACAGAGAGCCCGATATGGTGAGGAGGGAGGAGGGGGGCTGGAAAGAGACATGGAAGGAAAAAAAAACATGGGAAAGTTGATTGTTAAATATGAGATTGTTTTACAGCAGGGCAGGTATTGAGTGAAAATGTAATAAATATATAGATATTGTTTTCAGGGGCTATTTGGTGGCTGTGGCCCCAATGAGCGGCAGCAGCAGAGGCGGCAGGCTGAGCTGCCTGGGAGCCTTGTGATGGGCTGTCACTGGAAGCCTCTCTGATGAATGGCCATGTTGGATTGGAACAGACGTGTAATATATATCAGACTTATATTCTCTCTCTCTCTCTCTCTCTATCTGTTTTGGTGCCTCCTTCAGCCGCTGTGTGAAGATGCTCGGGGAATCCTGAGGTAAAGGGAGCAGAGGCCAGATGGAGGGAGAGTGAAGAACATGACAAGGAGATGGTATTACGTGAGCAGTACACTCCAATGAAATCAAATTTAGTGTGTTCACAAAATGGAGGATTTGCAACCAAAAAGAAGTGCAGCATTCAGCACACAGGGTCTCTTCACAAACCATCACTCTCATCAATATTCAAATCAGCCATGTAACGCCTCAAAATGAAATCTGCTCACTAGCAGCGAAATCAATCTTTCTGTCTCATACATGTTGCAGGGTTTGGAACAGTAGCGTGTGCATAAGATATCTGCATTTTCATTACTGATAAATCTGATTTCTTTTTTCATTAGCTTTGGTTATGTCATATCAAAGGGAAAATGCTGAGAATTTCCCAGAGCTGAAGTCTTTACATGTGCAAAAATGTTGACCCACCAGCAGTCTGTTATTACATTAATTTAAACTGAGAAAGCAGCAACTTCACTCTCGAGGTGCACGATATGGCAAAAATTTCATATCACAATTTTTTTTGTTGATTTTATCACGATTTTTTTAGTTTTTCACATTTTTTTAAGACTATTTTAACAGCAAACGCATTGCCACAGTTTTGTTTACAAACATATAGCCTATGTTTGGTTCCTGGTTCCTCAAAATGACTTTGTTTCAGTTTATGAATTATTAAATTTTAAGAAATGCATGTATAGTACACGGGTTTTGTAAACTGACTCGGCTCTGCAAAAGTAAACAAATTAAAATTGATAATATTGGTTTGAATTTGTGTGACGCTGTGTCGCACCAGCCAACTCCTGATGTCACTGACAACATGAACATGTCGACATCAGGACGCTGAATTAAAAATGGCAATCAAAACAACTATTACTGCTTTACTACTTCTTTCACCATCAGTGCATTCTCTGCGCTGCTTTGCAGTCTTGTCTTGCATGTAAGGCTGGGCAACAAAACAA
This sequence comes from Naso brachycentron, assembly GCA_029874485.1. Lineage (NCBI taxonomy): Eukaryota > Metazoa > Chordata > Actinopteri > Acanthuriformes > Acanthuridae > Naso > Naso brachycentron. Next base: position 11,619,970 of record JAQFJA010000015.1, read on the forward strand.
TTTTGGAAAATTTTAAGAAATGAAAAATTTTCCCTTTAACTAGGGTAAGTATGGTAGCCTAAGGCTCTCTCTCAGCTCTACACTCTTATTTTATATGTGTGAAGTTAGGATGCCACTTCATCTTTGTTTAATCAAACCTTTATTTAAAAAAAGGTTCAGTTTGGTTAAAGGTTGGTTTGCACTTAAATCCCAATAGGGAAATTCATCTTTGTTTGGAATAAAAACAACAACTTGAAATAATTCCTTTGTCTTTTGCAATAATTTAAAAAAAGATTAAAATCAAAAACTGAATATGAAATGAAAAAATCTGGGATTTTATTTTTAGGCCATATCACTCAGCCCTAATTGTGTATACAGCACACAAGATCAAACCATTAATGTGCAGTGAACAGTAAATTTTACACCTGGATTTGAAAATCTTGGATGGCTGTATTATATTTATTTTCATACATAATTGCCTGGACGTCACGTTCGTGTTTGCAGATTTACCATTTTATCTAGTATTAAACAGTAGTTAAGCTGTTTGTCTGGTTTTGTAGCTTCCTGTTTGTTCACTGTCTATTTGTATTAAGCTCCTTCATCAGTAGTGGATGCTATTTACCAACTGGGAGTTACAGTGAATAAACAAGAACAGAACATGCCAACAATGATTGAGTTTGGTATACTGCAGGGCTTAGGTTGGGTGAAGAGAACAGGGAGTGAAGAGAGGCTGGACTGAGCGCCAAACGGGGCACTGTGGCCAGAACAAGAAAAAGGAGTGTTATTAACACAGTCCAAACAAACTGCACCCCCCACGGAGTCCCAAGCCGCTCGCTGCACAGTAAGACAACATGCAATATGCCCACCATTGATCCTCAGTTGCACACAGGATCACACACCATCACACAAAACACACACATGGTTGAAAATTCTGTTGTGTAATGTCTCTGCAGGCCATTAATCCTGATAGAGTTTTTCAAATTGAAATTCTGCGGTTTGTGAGCAAATTTTGAGGACAAAGTGCTTGTGAAATTTAATTAATTTATCATTTAATTCCTGCAAATAAATCAATACATAAACCAGTGTGCACGCTGTTCAGTTTCATGGACCCTCTGCGTGTCACATTCTCTGTTTCGGTAACAACAACAACATTTTTCTACACAGTGATGGACTGATCAATCTTTAAACCTTTTATTTACTATATTCTCTTACACAGAATATCAGTTTTTTCCTTCAGCTTTTCTCTTTCTTCTCTCTTTTCTTGTTGTCTGAGCATCTCTCTCCCTTTTCCTCTCTTTCCTGTCTTTCTCTCCTCTCTCAATTTTCTGTATCATTCCAAGGTGTGAGGTTGATTTGTTGTCACTTTGATCTCTGGAATATTGACCCAAGGTCAACATGGCTGATGTACGGCTGGTGTCTGAAGTCAATAATGCCTGTGTTAGTTGAGACTCATCAATTCTACTTCGCCTGTTCCAGTTCAACACCGAAGAGCTGCGATATCCAAAGATGTAATAATGCAACAAGAGCTGAGGAATGTGAAGAGATAAGCTCAGCTTTATGACTCCATCTGTGAAGGTCAAGTGTAACAAGAGTGCATGTTTTCATTTCATATTAACTGAACATCCTTAGGTCTTTTGCCAACCTATCACCCTGCCAATGAAAGTTAGTAAAAAAAAAAAAAGTGCATAACAGTTAATCTATGAAATAATTCTAATCTTGCGGCTACCAAACCAAATCTCTACAAACCTGTGCCACTCAATACCAGCTGGCTTGGCTTCAGAATTCATCAGCAGCGAAGGAAGGATATTTACTGACCCAAAGGGGAAATAAAATGTGTCTTGAGTGTAATGGGAACTGAAAAATCCACACTACAAACATTATATCAGCATGGTTATTGCAACAGTGACTTGCAAATTTGTGCTGCTTATTTAAGTCTATTTGAAGCTATTTCTGTGAAAATAATGTGTGCACACTCAGGAAAGCATTAACAAAGTAGGGACATCTCCTCTTCAGCAAGAAAAAAACGCTTCAACTATTTAAATAAAGACAAAATTATCTGACATCGAGCTCCTGCCAGCAGTGTACCCACTGAGCGTGTGATAATGTGTCGTCCTTGCATTCATGATGTGAGCTAGGGGTGGTTGTTATTGAAGATAACTGGAATATTTTAGAAAGATATATTGATATTATATTAGTAATACACAGATCAAAATATTTTGTAAATAACAGAAAGCTTCTTAATTAATTTCCATTTCATTTTGTTCTCTTTTTGTCATAAAATGTTGAGGTAATGCAACTAAATGCTCGTTGACACATGTCACAAAAGAAAAAAATGTGTTAAGTGTCATTGTTCTTTTTCTATGCTTGTGCACAGTTACGTTTGCTGACCACTCCACCTTCCTACACACACATTTTGAGTGTAATTCATTTGTCTAAAAGAGACAACTTATCATCTATCTTCCATTTATAATGATGTTTTTGTAATACCTACAGAAGAAAGATGAAAGTATTGTAAATCTAGCAGAGTTTTGTCAACAAACCAATGAACTTCTCATTAAGTTAAATACCTTAAAACTTGAAGATCTAGTGGATCTTGGAACTGCTCTAATAATGTATAATGCACACTATAATCGACTACCATGCTGCACTCAGAAACTTGTAATCAGAGAGTCATTATGAGTTTAATTAATTTGTTTCAAAAGGAAGTGCAAGGACAAACATAAAGTGGTAAATCTGTGAAATATTCTCGATAATTAATTAAAAATGTGTAGTTCAAAACAGCAAGCTTCTCAGGAAATGGAAGAATGTCAGAGGAAGGGTGGTACACCTATGGCAGATCATTTTCATGTATTTTAGGCCGGCCCACTGATTGATCCTTACCGGCAAGAGCTGGCAAAAGAAATAGGAATAACTTTTGGAAATGAAGTTGTTCGTTGCTTTGTCACCTTAAACCTGGGCAAAATACCAAATGGACAAAAGACTCAGGACAAATATCTTTACAAAATAAATTTTGGCGGCAAGCAAGAGAGCCATAACACGGAAGTGGATGCAGGGAAGTCCACCATCGAAGACGGCTGGACTCCAAGTGTTGACAATATATATTTTATATGTAATTTCTACATAATATATATAAAAACTTACGTTCTCCTCAAGATTACAAGCTGATCATTGTATGAAATATTTGACAAAAATAGAACTCATATAGCAGGGGGTGTCCCATTGTCTGCATAGATGGAAAACACTGTTCTGTACTCATGTATGGCCTAGAACAACCTCCTGTTCTTTTCTTTCTTTATTATCCCTTTCACTTTTTTTGTCTTAACCTGAAATAACAATAAAAAGACAGGTAAAAAATGTGTAGTTCGGTCTGTAAATCATAATAATGTTTAAAGATAAGGTGGTAAGAAAATATATAAACTTATTGTAACCAAATAATGAAAGTAGTTGTGATAGTTTCAGAACTTTGTTTTGCTCTGTACCTTTATGTTTTTGCAAATACAGTCTTGAGTATAAATATATAATACAAAACGGGTTGGCAACTATGAGCTACTGCTTCAGCCTACACCTTTTTGGTAACCTGTAGTGTTTTTTTTCTTTCTTTTCTTTCTTTTTTACAACTATATGTAGAGTCAAATTGTTGAACTTGAAAATCCAACTAAATTATTTTGATTAATTAACTCATTGATACTGCAATGAATATGTCACAAACAAGTCGTGAAAATCTGATATGATGACCCAGTGTGAGCTTGAAGGAATTTCTAATAGTTTTAAGTTTTTATTGTTGTAAGACTAAGAATGCCACTTCTACTCAACAAACACCTGGCATCACAGGGATGTGATATTCCCATTTCTCCTGCACCACTGAGGGCATTTGACTTTTGCACCCTCTAAAGGGGGGAAACTCCTTCCCAGCATGAAGGCATCAATCTGAGCACATTAAATTGGGCATCATATCCTCTGTGAAACACACTTATGATTGGAGAGCAGCATGAAGGCACCCTTTTTAACACACTTTAACAGGGCATTTGACCCCAGTTCTCTGCCTTCCAGGCATCTCTCACTGGCACCAGCATGGAGCTGCCAATTGAAGTGGGCTAAGTACGGCAACTGACCCTTGTCCCCCTCCGTAGGACACTAGTTTGACAAGAAGCATTGGGGTAGTGTCATTCTCAGGGACAGGAGGACACACACAGGGATGAATGAGATGTAACCTTTTATCCTTCAGGCAGAGGAATGGAGGGTGAAAGAAAAAAAAGAGCCAAGGAGCAAAAGAGCAGCAGACGGATAATAACGCAGAGGTGGAGAACAAGAGAGAGAGCAATGCTCGCCACACGGGGGAAAGCACGCAGAGTTTAAGTTAAAGGATTCTAACAAAAACAGTGGGGCAGAGGGATGAAGATAAAGAATATGGCTGGACTTTGGCTGAGCTCAGTGGTGACCAAGCGCACTGTGTGTGCTGGCTAATTTATGTGCATGGATGTGTGTGTGCTGGTATGTGTGTGCATTATACATTAACCGAGGTATGTTATGGAAACTTTTCCCCAGGCTACAATCAGAGCTGCAGTGTGTGATGGATTCTCATGAAAATAACAATGATGTCAACCTGACTGCATAATGCAGCATTTAGTTTCTGTCCTCTGTCGTAAAATGCAAAGTCATTTGTGATTTTTATGTGAATACTGTAAACTCATCTGTGTGATATTCTCATCAGTTGTGTTCTGTTTTTTTATTTGTCATTTTTTTTCATCATTCTGTTAATTACATGTAGAGCAAAAATATAATTGTTTTCTCCTAAGTTGTTCTAACAATACATTTTTTTAAGCAATTAAGTTAGATTACAGCAGTGCTGAAAGAACCAAATTCCATTAGCATGCAGTGAAATACACATTTATAATAAGTATACTTCTATATAAGTTTATAAAGTACATTTGCTGGGCTCTGTCTGTGAAATTGGCTGGTTTCCCCCTCTCAAAAATGCGGTGGTATCTGCATTCCCAGAGTTACGATCATGACGGTGTAACAGAGGACAGATTACCGATTTACTGTTCAAGTATTCTTTGGAAAACCAGCAAAAAAATGTATCAAGAATGTTTCACCATCTCAGGCTGAGAAATGAGCCCAATTAAGGGTTTGTAAAGCTATAATGATTAATAGTGACACCATGAAAAAAAAAACATTAATAGAAGCTTAACACAGTAATGTAACATGCGTCCATATACTTGTATAATTTTGGCTGGTTTATGGTAGAAAACACTTTCTTACCCTTTCCTCCAGTCGGGCCACCTGCTCTCTGTAGAAAGCATCCTGCTTCTTTAGGTCTGATTCTCTGGCCTCCAGCTGCTTGGCCTACACACACACACACACACACACACACACACACACAAACAAACACATATGTGCATCACATACAGCATACATGCAAACACAGAGAAGAGAAGAAAAACTATTACTTATGTGCTCAGTGGAGCCTCGCCAATTTTAACAAACCGATCACAAATACATACATACACATGAGAGAGGCGTGTGATGAGAACTCAGACAAGTGTGTGTAAGGAAGAGACACATTGTCACAGAACACACAGCTCCAGTTTGTCAGCACATAAACAATCTGTGAATGATTTTTTCAATATAATATTTTAAAAGCAGCATTCCTCCAGCAGGCTGGGTTTTGCTAGTATGGGAATGACTGCTTAGCATTTAAAAACACATGTGAGGCTGATGACACATTGACATGTATTGTACTTGCTGCTCTTGTGTTCAAACATCAGCCAAACCACAATCAGGACAAGAGGATAACATCAGCTCTCAGTGTGAAGGAGCACCGCGGTCTGGCGTACGTATTCACACAGCCAACAATCTCCACTGTCTTCTCCTCTACTGTGACCTTCACTAAACGAACATCTGACTTTCTGCAAGGCAGATAACACCTGGATGTATCAGATCCCAGAGAGAAAAAAGGAGATCTTTACACTAGGACCTAGGGTCAAATCAAAATGGATATTAGGATTTTAAAGATAGAAGTGTAACTTCCTTCACAGACGGGAAAACACAGATTTGAGGATTACACATTTAATTTGTGAAATTTCTTTACATCGTTTAACTGTTAAAAGTCTCGGTATATCGATGTCTAGGGATCACAACGAGGGCCCGACCAATATGGGATTTTTGGGGCAGATGCCGGTACAGATATGAGGGAGCAAAAAATTCTGATATATCTGCTGCTATGTTATATATATATATATATATACATATATATGTATGTAATAAATGAATGTAGTTATTAAATGAATGTAGTTATTAAATACTTGTGACAAAGATATGAAATGAAGGCAGGATATCTCTGATTTAACAAACTTCATTCCAAACATCATTGCACTGAACATTAAACACCTCACTTCATAGCTGTTAAATAACAGACTGCCCTCTGCTTGACAAACTGCTATTACACCATTTTAAAATCTGGTGTCCAAGCATTTTTTATATCATAAAAAACTATTTTATTTTCAGCACATATAGGAGAGCATATACGTTGACGGGCCAAAATCAGCAAACCAATATATCAATCGGGCCCTAAATAACAATAATATGCGTTTTCTGAACCAAACATTTCTAGAACTTTTTCAACTGGACCTGTCCATTGGAAGGTTCCTGGGAAACTAAACACCTTTAGGGACTTTTTTTCTGTTGTCGCTGCCAATAGAAACCCCATATATAAGCTATGTACACTGGCTGGCAATTGATACACTAAAAGTAACTAATGTCACTTCTACACGACTTACAACATAATTTTTATGTGGCTTACAAGAACAACAACAACAAATGAGGGCTACTACTACTACTAGCCTCACTGCTCCATGCTTTTGTCTAGTGTGTGGCAATAATGTACTGAATCTCGTGCTTAACGTCATTAAATCTCAGAGAAGATATAACAACAAAACAACGACGATCTCGTTGAGAGCTCTGGTTCATGTTATGGTCGTCTTGTTCATACAGCTGTTGGGTTTTTTAAAAAGGTGGCTGTCGATGCTGGCTCCTCAGTTCAACTAATCAACATACACTTGCATCACTTTAGTTCCTCAAGTGCTGCAAAGACACCTACTCTTGAGTTATAACTAAAAAAGTTCTTAATAACATAGTTTTAAGAACTACAATTATTCACGGTTCCTGTGGTGCTAATACAATAAAATGGGAGGTTTTTAGAACCAAGTTCCTAGAACTGTGAAATGGTTCCTACAGTCTGAAAACACCTAACAAAGAGGGGATTTATGTACTGATTGAACTGGGCTTATATAACACAAAACATTCATGGTAATATCAAAAGAAAAGTTGATGAAATGGAATTTGGTTTATTGATCCGCTCTGTTAGCAGCAAGCTGAAATCTTCATCTCATCTATAATTCCACAAAGCATTTAAAACTAGAGAGCTGTAAAAAGAAGATCATCAGAATTTGGAGCAGCTGAAATACCTGGTGGAAAGAAAAATGTAACACGTCAAAGAGGCTGAAAGGGAAAAGAAATCCTCGACTCTATCATGCAGAAACAGTGACAGACAACCGAGGAGTCTAAGAAAAAGGTAAAGACCTCCAGACTTACCTTCCTTCCTATTTCCTGAATAAGGCAAGTGTTGAAAGAAAACAAGAGAGAGAGAAAAAAAGAATGTAAAGAGGCAATGATTCATCCATGAACTTCTTCAAAGTGACATTGGAAAGCTTTAGTATTCAGAGGCTGGGGGTGACTGGCTACCACACTGTTCTGCTTCAACACACACACTTCATCCTCTCAATCGCATCTCTCACTGGCATGTGCACACACACAAACACACACAGAGTGGTGCACACACACAGGATACATGTATACAATTATACAAACATACTATTTCTGTACGCACACACGAACAGCTCCATACATTGAAATTCAAAGACGCACACCAGCACAGAGCCGCCTTCACGCCTTTGCTTTAAGCGCTGTAGGATGTTGGAAGGAGACAGCGAGCGAGTTTGAGGAAAATACAACACACGGAGAGAAAAAAATTGCATTACTCCTTCCAATCTCTACTACACTGATAACCATCTGTGTTTGGCTACTCAATGCACTGCAGGAGGAGCCGCGTGCTCTATGCATTGTGATGAGGAGTGGCGGCGAGTGTCACCGAGGGGCTGTTCTCACATAAGATGAGTGGGGGGAAGTTTCAAAGTCAAGGGGATGCTTTAAGCTTACCCACTGCACACAAGACAGACACTACCCACAGAGGCAAACACCTGCATACACACACACACACAAGCACATACGCACACTCACACACACACACACAAATGCAATGTCATCTCCAAACTCAGATATAGAAGCAAAAAAAACATTCAGGACCACTGCACAGAGGAGCAAAACCATGGCCGAGCTGCTGCTGTCCTCAGCACAGCTTAACATTACACAGCCTTATTGTTGCAGTCTGACAATTGTCTCCACTTCCAAATCTAAAGTGCTTTTGTGTGGACAGTGTTGTAAAAAGCTGAAGATGCCTACACTGCAGTTTACTCAAATTACTAAACTTACTGCAATTAGTCTGTACTCTGAAATACACCCTTAAAGAACGACACCAGTGTTACTACACGTCATTGGCCATCGTCAACACTGGCCACGTGGGTTACATAAACTCCACCCACTCATTCATTCATTATCCATAACTGTTTTATGCATGGTCGTGGGGGGGCTGGAGCCAATCCCAGCTGACATTAGGTGAGGGAGGGGTACACCTGGACAAGTCGCCAGTTCATCACAGAGCTGACATACAGAGACAAAGAATCACTCATGCTCACATTCACACCAACGGTCAAATTACAGCCACCAATTAACCTGCATGTGTTTGGACTGTGGGAGGAGGCCGGAGATCCTGGAGGAAACCCATACACGCACGGGGAGAACATGCAAACTCACACAGAAAGGCCCTACCACAGCCGGGTATCGAACCAGGACCCTCTTGATGTTAGACAAAAAGACCAGGATTTGAACCCAGGACCATCTTGCTGTGAGGCGACAGTGCTAACCACTAAGCCACCGTGCTCCCACACCTATTTTTCCCAAAATAGCTTTATTTACGAGATATGTTGTTTGTTTACATTTTGACCACATTCATAAAATGTTACAGAAAGTGAAAATGTGTGACATTAGTTAAAAAGAACATCTTTGTCAAAATTCTTCTTCACGCTAATATTCCAGCTAGGAAGGCTGCACCTGTAAGGAACTACTTTTTCAGGCGTAATAACTTCCGTCTCAACAGCTCAAAGCTCCTCTCTCTCTCTCTCTCTCACTCTTTAAACGCAACTGTTCTCTTTAGAAGGGTGAATTACCTATACCTAGCAACTTTCACATGTCCTATAATGTTTCTATACCCTGTTTCAACGTGAGTGACAGTGAATGGGCTTTATAAATGCACTCTGACACCTACTAAAGAATACACGTAGTCCAATTTATTTCTGTAGAAGAGAGGGTTGATCTCTGCTAATGGTAAGAAGTCAAAAACAGGCTGTTATGATCCTTTAAAAGTGTTGTTAGTGCACTAGAAGCAGTATAAAGGCCTTTAAATGTGTTACTGATTCAAAGCATGCAATCTGGGATCCAAAGATAGATTGGCAAAGTTTTTCTGAGACTGGATTACCGGGGTGCCAAAAAACTGTCTCCTATCAACAGCTCAATTTAAGAGGAAGAGAAGAGGGATGATGGGATGGAGGGAAACACAGAAGAGAGGACTGGCAGGGGGTTATGTACCATCACAAGTGTGTCAAAACTCAATGTTACGCTGATAGGTGGTGACGAAAGACTTTAGCTTTGCAAAGAGAGAAACAAAAGATGCACACAGACGCCAAGACACAAACGCCGGCTCTGGCAATGATCTTTAATGCACACATCAGCAAACACACACATATATACATACATAAGGACGCGCACACACCAGCCGGAGCAGCTGTACTCACAGAGAGCGGGTGGAGAGATAAATGTGTGCTGAAGGCGAGACTAAAGGGTTCATTAAAAAAGGAGAGGTTGTGACAAAAATGTGTGCCTAGGGAATGTCCTTCTTTTGGCTACATTTGTGTGAGTCAATGTGTCTGTCTATGCATACATGCAGCCGTGCATGTGTTTAATTTCCATGTGAGCAGGTTGGCCCTCCTCTGTGGTAACACACACAGGCCCAGACACACACACACACACACACACACATTGTCAGGATTACTTCTGACCGATTAACCCCATTCAGCGGACTTTAAAGATAATCTAATCATACTAAAGGCCAAACAATGGGAC
>JAQFJA010000015.1:11644981-11661789 GCA_029874485.1 Naso brachycentron
AGTAGCGTGTACTTATGCTGCTTGTACCCAGCTACAAAGGAATGTGACATTTACATTCATGGAAAAGTTGATAATTTAGCAAGCTAGCACAAGCAAGCCACCTGTGTTTAGCACCTACCTGTCCAACAGATAGCAGCACAACTCTGTGCTGCTCTTCATCTCCAGCAGGTGAAAGTCAAACCGAGATTCACTCCTATACTGAAACGAGCTTCTTACGTTTGTTGTTTCACCATATTAGGGCTATACTGTATTTCCTCTTTTTTTTTGCTGCTATGCTCACATCCGCCTTTTTCTCTCATCTGAATGGCGTCCAGTTGCTATGTTTTAATCACTTTCAACCTCACCTGCGCTCTGTCATTTGCTGGGGGAAACACACCCACTTACCACCCAGAAACATCCTGACTAATCCAAAACATCAAAATACAGGCAGACGCAGTCACCACCACACATGTCTAGGGGCCCATAAGTGATGATTGAGCCCCATTAATTTTGTACAAGTCTGTATTTTGTTTTTTGGGAAAATGCTCTACCTTTAACTTTGTCTGCTAATAGTTTCCTAAGATGATTTAGCTTTAGCTCACTATTAATTTGGTTCTTTTGAGTACTAAGTGGTGCAAGACTCAGAACTGGGATACGATAATAAACAAAATCCATGGACTGAATCTAAATCAATAAAATCTAAATGAAACCAAACCCTAGTCCAACCCCATGTCTCGGGGCAATTCTCCAGAGTGGGTGTCACTGTAATTGGTGCAGCTCTGGTTGCAGAGGTTATGGCCATTATAGGTGAGCATGGGGAGGCATAACTGCTCACAGCATTGCTCTCATTGTGTGTGAAGTACAAGAGGGAAAGTATGGAGGTCCTGCTGCTAACCGTGACCTGTGTTTTAATGAGAGGGACGAATCAATATCGCGCTGGACAAAGAACACATGAACTACAGCTGCCATGAACAATTGTTTTCTCTTTGCCATGAACATGAGAGCAGGGTGCGGGTCAGTTCAGGTTCAAAATACCAGATGCTATTACAACAGCTAAATTCTCACTTAATATTTAACCTCCTTGTATAAACAGAGCTTTTAATACTCGAAAGAAACACTTTCAATTTTGCATAATAGCATTTCCAGATTTCCAGTCACTGCATTCTGGGCTTAGTGCTCCCCAAGACAATTCTGATTGGTCTATAGCAGAGTGATAATGGGTGCAGCCAGTCCTTTCTCCAGTGCTGACAAAGCGCTGCTGAGATAGGGTTGGCTATGCGAGACTAATTTATAACACATTCAATGTGCATTAATGTGGATGAGGCTCTCCTTTGTCACTTTCCACAATAGTGAGAAAAAAACAATATAATTTCTCTTGACACTAAAACTGCCAGTGTTCTGAGATAAATTCAGCAGTTTTCAAAATGCTCTCACTTGTGTCAGCAGTTTTAAAAAAATAAAATTATTTTCGGGGGAACGAAGCTGAATGATGCATCTCACTAGATTGTTGTTAAACAGTACCACAATCAATTACAGTCTCCATCATATCACTCATTTAATTTTAATGCAAAGAACTGGCTTGTTGACACCCAAAGATGTAAACACTGATGCCGCTATTATTCATCTGTATCATATGATGGTGAATCTTATACTGTGATATTATTCAATTGTATTATACATTGTTTTGTTGTTGTTGTTTTTTACAACAAAATAATATGTTTTTATTGATTGTACACATTAAAATTTCCTTGTTGTTTTTATTTACTCCAGGATGCCCACTTACATCAGGCAAAGGGACTGCCCATTAAAATTTGCCACTCAACTAACGCAGGTGAATTTACATTTGCTAAAATGCTGATTAATGTACGCTGTCCCTTTTCAAAAATAAAGAATTGAAAAGCAGGAAAATCTACTTTTTGCTATCCAGTACACAGAGCAAACAGAGGATATGCAAGGATGCATGTAAAAGGGTTTTATCTAAAAATGTGCCAAAATCTTTATAGTTATTATTAATAGTATAAGATAAAAGCACTAAACCATCATTTAAACCATTTTCCAGCCAACAAGCTAAATATTGTATGAAAAAAAAAAGTGTAAATCTTGATGGACTGCTTATGGGCATAACAGTGCAGCCATGTGATCATATGTGAGGTGTTAACAGGTTCACTGGGTAAAAAAGGACTGAACAAATCAGCTTTGAAAGCTCAGTCAGCACCCGATAATGTGCTTGCTACAGCAAACCACAGCCACTCCTGAGCATCAACTTATTGACTCTGTCCAGCAATCAGAGCCAATTTTATCTCCAAATTACTGGTGCTTGTGTGCTTTAAAATAATGTAAATTTAACTTGATAGGCAACCTTGCTGAGGAGGTCTAAAAATGTGCAAAAACTGTCTGCATATATTTCAGGGGGAGTATCTTGGAAGAAGGTCTTTAAGCTTTTCTTTATGAGTCAAAAAACAAATAAATTCTCACAAGAACACAGACAGAAAAGTCCTGTTGTATGTTTCATTAACGATGAGTTCACTTCGGGTAACATTGCACAATCCTGCAGTTTTCACAAACACAGAGTGAAACGACAAGGCGTGGGAGACGTCTCAGGCGAGAAACTGCCTTTTAAAAACGCAAAAGTCCGTTTCAAGTTGAAAAGAACAGTGGCTGTGTGGAAACGTCTGACTTGACAAAAACATGAGTGGTGGGAGCAGCAATGCGTCTCCGCTGATAACCCGTCGGATTCTATTAAAACTCCGGCACTCTAAAGAATGCTTAAACTGAGGAAATCATCACAGTGGAAGGAACACACATGATTCTGAAAAGCATTTTTGATTCTTTTTCGAATATCTGTAGGCTTTAAGGAAGCAGACACAAACTGTAGGGAGTGTAGAAAAGATAGGGACAAAGAAAGAAACAAAGACTGTATATATATCTGCGTGTGCTCAGTCTTATACTGCATGCACAGCTGCTGCAGGGCTGCTATCTGTAGTGTCAGAGGCTGCTAATGGCTCCAGGTTAGACTTGGGGCCGCAAGCAAAAGCTTCACAGCATATAGGAGGAGAAGTTCTCTTAAGTACTGTTCCGACGTTAAGTATTTCAGGAGCATGCAGGCAATGACACACAGGACTTTCCTCTGTGACAGCCACTCACGATGCTGCTTATACATTACAGATACAAAACAGGTGTGGCATTCTTGCCCTTCCTCCCAGTTCAGCCCCTTGTCCATCTTGTCTCCCTCTATATGAAACACAACATAAATTAAATTTCAGAAAGCCTACAACTGAAACAGTTTTCTTAACAGACACTGAAGGGAAAAAACACATCACGTCACACATCTCCCTCCGAAGTCATCTCCCTCTCGCCGCCTTTTTACTTTCGATTGGATCGCCGTTCCGAACGACGGATCCCTCATATACTTGTCCCACGGCAGGGCATCATGTCAACGTTCCTCTCCTTCTCCCTCCCTCTCTCTCACAATGAAATGATTCATTTTTCTATTACGGCGATGAGCGTGTGAAATGAGCTATATAATCAATAGCATAGGTTTGTAAACAGCAGCCGCACTCCAGGGAAAATGTGTTTTCTTTTTGAAAACAATATGCTGCCTGTGCGTGCATCTTTGTCTTTGTGTGTGTGTGTGTGTGTGTGTGTGTGTGTGTGTGTGTGTGTGGGTGTGTGTGTGTGTGGTAAGGAACGCTCATCTGACAATGTTTACAAGGGCAATTTACAGGAAATAAAGACACAGGCCGCTTAAAATGAAGGTAGCTTTTGTAATACAGCAGGATGAACAGTCAAAGAAATGGAAGAGGACAAAATTATCGAACTGCAAGATGTGAATACAGCAAAGATGGGCTTACTTACTATTTGTGTTTTAAAATGACTTAGTTTTTATAATGTAGATAAAGCTGAGAAGTCTTGAAAACAGCTACAGAACAAAATGTTAAACTCTCAGCATATGTGTGTTTGAGGGGATGAGGGTCAACGCGGTTCTATAAATTACCAAAGACAGTCCATTTTAACACAAGAACCCTCCACTGTGCGCTGAATCAGTGGTGTGAAATGGTATATGCACTTCCTGTGTTCAAATGGAGATAGTTAGGAACCATCATCCCTCTGCCTTGTCTGGAAGTGTTAATATGTCATGTGAATGGATTAATGCAGATGGATTTTGCGTCACATGATATTTGTTTGATGTAAGTTTTAACTTTTAATTCACGGTTTCACCTATATAACCATTTAAATGTCCCTTTACATCCGTTGTGAAGCAAAGCGGGAAGCACCGATTCCCAGATCTCACAAGAGTGTGTTGCTGAGACAGAGACAGGTCTGGAACAAAGTTAATTTTCCCCTGATCTGTGTGCCTGAAAAATGACATTTTTGCATCAGAATGTTCAGAAGATTTGTGTCTTATGAAAAATGGGTCCAATATGTATCTTGGTGACGATGGGGCAAAAGAATTGGTCATAATCTGTGATGTTCATTTTTCTCATGAATGAATGGACTCAAGACTGCTTCTAGTCTCCTAAGGGGCGGAGCCGGGGCGAAACCCATGTGGCACTGATACAGGAAATGAACAATCCGTGGGAGGTCTCGCTTCCTAGTAACTGTCTCTGGAATAACTGCTCACACACTCACAACCCTGACATTTGTCACTGTCCCAGGCATGACCAGTTGATTACAGCAAAAAGGTTCAACTTAAACAGGACGTCTTCAAGTAAATATCACACTTATCAGTTGCAATACAGTTAAAATGCTCATGGTATGCAGATGGAGCACAGGAGCTGTTTGCGGACAGACTTACAAGGAGTTGAGCGCGGAGCTTCTCCTCTTCTGTGGCCAACCTCTCTCTGATTATCGCCTGCTGGAGGCTCTCCTGGGCAACGGCCCGCTCCACAGACAGGATCCTGGAGACTTCATCTGGGACCTGGGACTGGGCTTCAGCCTGGGCCTTGGCTGCTGACCGGGTCTTCTCCTCCTCCAGCCTGTGGAGCATCAACATTTTGCATGATTAATATCTGTTTTCATGCCATTTTAAACTATTACTTATTTATAACATGCAAAACCCTCAACCCCTGCAGCTTTCTCTATGATGCATGATGGGCAGCTCAATTTTTATGCACAACGTTATGCTTTCTATAGTACGAGTATGTCATACTGTCTACTACACCGCACACTAAGGTCTCTTGGTGTTGCCTTAGAACAACATGTCTGTATTGAAGGTATGCATTGACGCCATTATGCCTCTGGAACACGCCCCCCACAGTCAGACTGAGTGGCAAATCATCTGTCAACGTGGCTGAGTTTAGCAGTGGAAACAGCGAAACCAGGAGTAAAACAAACAATTACCTACTTAAAGGCAACTGGGCTTGACAGTGATCATTGCAACTTACCTTTGACATTGACAGTTAGCCTGAATTCGGGTTTCCTGACATTTACTGTTACCTGATTTGACGCTGGGAAAATACACAAAGCCTGAAGGCATACACAAGTCCGGAAGTCAGCCACCCTTAAAGACGCAAATTACCACAATTTCAGCAGACTTTGTAGAAAATTTTAAAGTGATTTGGTTAACTGTCCAAACTTCGTTTGTGGAGTTGCATTAAGATTACCCCCTTCGAAGGGAAAACTAGGTTTGTCTTGGCTGTAACACTAACGTTATCTAACCATTCCCCATTTGTTTTGAACACAAGGCTCGTATTCATGGATGTTTTTTGGTAAATGTCAACAAAAAATTTACAGTTACACAGAATATGAGTTAGGTTTGATTTAACCCACAAATCAGACTGGCTTCTGAAAATCCACATTTCTCTAACATTAGTTGTTTCTGCTAAATGCAGCAATCCATTTGCTTCTTTTCTCTGTAGCTTTCAGCAGTCTGTAAAAAAAATCTCAGACTTTTTGCTAAATCCATTTGTGCAGTCAACCACACAACAGCTTTTTCTCATTTTAGATGTGTTTTTGTGTGTTTGGCAGCACACAAACTGTACACTAACAACACCACTCAGTGTCTTTCTGCCACTCAGTGGGCATATCTGCAGTAACTTCCACTCATGGTGATGTTACCATGCATGCATTCTATAAATGAAGAAGAAGCTAATCTGAAACCAAATTCCTGAAAAACACAAAGGTTTGTGTTGCTCAAAGACTTAAAAACACAAAATGATCAATATATAAGCACAGTTATTGAATCCCTCCTGGATATCTGAGTATCTTTGGTGTTGAAGTTCATCTCCCTGTTGTACTGTATGGTGCATTGTTGCATCTTCTCCCAAAATAATAAAACGTTAAAGGCCAATGAAATAGATAGAACCCATTACACTTGCATAGTGCCAGATTCATTCATACGCATGTTCTTGCTATTCCACAGCTTCCAAAGAGGGGGCAGTAGTGAGAAGTCATCCTCAATCAACACAGGAAAAAAAGTTGGAAGTTGAACTCTGAGTGCTCCACTGTAAACCACAGTCAGTTAACATCTGCCAGAGAGTTCTAAACAATTTATATCATCCTCAGATAATTTACATATAGGAATTATTTAACTATCAATATGTAATAGAGTTTAACAGACATTACCATTCCTCCAAAACAAATTATCAATCCAATGAAGCAGTGATACAGACAGAGGCAGCACATTGTCAGCAGACACAAGACCACCATTTGAACCCTGTCACTGGGTTCTCATAGTTGCCTAGCAACACACTCCCTGCTCGGTGACAGCGTGCTTGATTGGAGAAGAGAAGGAACGTCCCTGAAACCCTGAAAGTCTTCCTCTGCTAGGAATCAAACGGTGGTGGCAAGGTAAAATAAACACAGAGCAGATGGAGCGATTGCCTGAGTGAATTATGACAGACTGAATAAAGAAGGTGGAAGGATCTTAATAAAGTTCTGCTCAAGGAAAATCTAAGGACAGCCCTTACAAACTGCATGATGGGAGGAGGGCAGGATAGTATACATCGACTTGTGCAGATTAGAAAGGTGTAACACAAAATAGTTTCATATTCACATGAACCACCTACAAACCATTAGTTTTTCATAGTTGTAAGAAAATTTCTTGGTTTCATTCATTTCAAAATTATGCTTTAGAGGAGCAAAACGTTAGACTTTTAGTTTAAAACATTAAAGATATAACTAAAATCATCAACAGGCAGTGAGTAAATAACAATTTTAACATTATTTCAAAGACTTCTATGTATTATGTGACTGAAGTTAGCATGCTAACCAGCTAGCCCCAGCACCTTCTGTCTCTTAATATTCATTTGTTGCTCAGGAGGTGATAGTGAGGCACTGAAATGTCCAGTATTCCCTCAGTATAACAACAGTTGGTTACTTTGTTGTAACCCTTGCTCAGGCCTCCCAAGGTGGGCACTGACTGATGCCCGACCTTCCCCAGGCTCCTCTTCATGCCTCCTCCTCTCAAGTCCCTGCCTGAACACCTCCTCCTCCCTGAGGTTCAAAGCTCCAATGCTGGCTGTGTAAACAACCCTGTGCCCCGAAATCCGCGTCTGGGCAGAGTCAGGGAAAAAGACCTTTGCTGCAGCAACAGTTCGCAGGAGTTAGTGCTAACTCCGATGACAAGCTGCCCCCTATTTGTTTGGAGTATGCATTCCACAGTTGGACAATTCTTACAGCTTTAAAAGGTAGGCAGTCTTTTATTTTGTCCACAAACACTGAAGTTAAATGCATGACTCATTCACAGCCTAATTGGGTTTGTGTATGAGTCATTCTGATAATTTTGGTACATCATCCTGGTTGTCAAGTGTGTGGTAACAGGCATTCAAACAGTATGTTTTGTTGCCTCGTCTAACTTCAGTTTTTCTTGATGTTACAAGCACCCACTGATTGACATGAAGGATTTTCATCTTTTTCATCCCAATTCAAGAATCTCATTCATCTCTTCACTCACCTGTGAATATACTCAGAGTTCAAACAGTGAGTAATCATGATGGAAAGACTAGTCTAACTGAAGGCTTCGGGCGCATGACAGGTAGGTCTAATAAAAATATGTCTGATGTCTTAAAACTGCCATTTGCCCTGCAACACCACCAAATGTCAGAGAAAAGGGGAGAGCAGGACGAGATGAGGGAGATGCAGAAAAAACAGAGAGACAGAGAGAGAGAGAGAGAGAGAGAGAGAGAGAGAGAGAGAGAGAGAGAGAGAGAGTGAGCCGCGGCGACATGACATGTTTGGCCCTGAGGAAGTGAAGCAAAGAGGGAGCGAGGCAGAGAGTGGGAGAGAGAGATGGAGGGAGACGGAGAGAGACCAGCCATGTCCAGTCTCACAGTCCACTGGGCTGCACACGTCAGCACACTCCATCCATCATCTGGCACCAGCTCACACACACACAGTACCATACACACACACACACAAGGTGCCTCCTAATGGCCTTTTACATTCACCATTTCCCTCCCATCCATGCCTGCCTGCACTGCTAATGCACCTAAGCTACCTTTACTAAGAAAACTTTAGCTGTTGATATTGCTACAACTATGACAGTAGACCCCATCTTTACAAAAGATGGGACTCATTAGGGCCACAATTAGCAATCAGTGAATCTTTAGTAGCATAAACTACTGGAACATTGCCATCTAGTTCGATAAACAATTACAATGCAGTAGTGAAGAGGTACGATAGATTAAAAAAACAAGTAAATGTTTAAAGAGATATAACAATTCAGCCAGCGCAAATCTAAAGATACTGCTCTTGATGAAGATTTGTTAAATAAACAGTGCCTGCTATAAAAATATTTAAAGTGCAAGAGTTTAAAGTGTGCAGATGTTTTAAGGACAACCAGCCAACCTACACAGTCAGCGTTGCTGACAAAAGCTCTTTTTGTTTTTCCTGTTTTGTTTTGTAACAGAAAACAAACATGACAGGCAGTGAGGCAGGATTGAACCAGGCACAGTGGAACCATCATAGTAAAAAGACATACACAGTGAGCAAGGTCTTCATAGGGTATTTTGCCAAAATAAAAAAGGGAGAAACACAAAAAAGTCATGATTTTGCACTAAGAACTTAAATTACTTGCTAAAAAAATCCCATTAGCTTAAATCAGCCCTACTAATTCACTAAAAATAGACTAAAACTCGGAAATGTTATGGTGAGGAAAAGCTAAAAAAAAACTACATAAGTGAGAGAAAGGGAGCCAAAAAAATAGACAGCCTTGCAAAAAAAAAAAAAAGTCTACTTCTACTTCTACTTCCTCGCAAGTGCTAACTGAAGCAAAGACTGCTATCAGTAGCTGGATGCTATCTGTCTGCTTCACCTCTATTGCTTTCCAGTCATTATTGCCCTGTCCCTGGGATATTGGACACATTTTTCATTCGACTGTAGAAGATTGGCAGTGGGTAGGAAAGCAGAGCTTTGAGGTAGAGAATGGTTGAGTCAGACAGAAAGAGGAAAAAGACAACACCTATGTAGGGGAGAGAAAAAATCTTGCGTGTTCAGAGGATAAGTGGGTAATGTTTTGGCACGGCACTGGATAGAAAGAGAGGATAATCTTGGCCCAGTAACCTGTGTTTTGATGGCTCAGAGGATTGAGCCTCGAAAACAGAAAGATGGAAAGACACAGAGGTATAATTAATTTGAAAAAAAAGCAGTTCAAATGGGTTCAACTCAGTCGGTCTCTGCAGAAAAGTAACTCACAAATTTTTGGAGATAGCCTTGACTGGAATGCTTTGGAATACTTCAGCTCTTTTAGGGATCCTTTTTTATTTTAAAGACAGAGATTAGATCTGTGGCCATTTTTATGAAAAACCCAAAAGCTGGGCACCTGAAATGCTGCAACCCAGGGTAAGTAACTATAGTCAGAGCAAGTAATGTGTGAGTGCGTATAAAAACTTTCTAATGACGAAAGAAAATGTAGAAATTGTCAAAAATAATGTCTGCACAATAATCCAACATGAAATTCAAATTCATTAAACCACCAAAAGCTGATAATCCAAAGAGAATGATTTTAAATGCTATTACCCTGAATATCAAAAAGAAATGACAAGTTTGTTCCACACAACCATCGTGCTTGGTTGGTTTTTACTGACATGCAAAATAATTGCACAAAAAATGCACCAGGTGTGTAAAGGCCTTTAGTAAAAAAAAAAAAAAAAAGTCCTGTGGTTTGAAAAAACTACAGGCCAATAACGATCAATGATCGACCATCTGACTGGCTTCTATGAATTCTTTTCCTCTTCCTTTTCCCCCTTTATCTCTTCACTGTCTCTCTCCTCAACCCTTCATCCATAAATGCTGGCTGTTGTTTACCTGATCTACACAAGATGTGTCTCAATAAAGTTTGCCTTGCTGGATGGATTCTGACAGACCTGCACAACAGAGCAGACTCAACCCAAGTGCCTTGAAACAAAGGCATTTAAAGGCCCAATGCAATATTGATGTTAGGAATAATGTCGCTGAACGCTGGCTATGAATTTTTTATGGGGCTATGCACTCTCCCCGACACACACACGCTCATATATTAACACACATACACCACACCTGACTGTGGGTGCTATGAAATGCTGGGAGAGAGCAGAAATTAAGTATGTTGAAAACAAAGGGCAGTGGAGTGAGAAGATTAATTTTGAAGAGCTCAGTCATTGCAGAGGACACGCGGCCATTCTGTAGCTTTTTTACTCCCTTCTCTGCTTTGCCGATGACCATGAAGAGATCACTGCAGTGTTCTCAGTGCCACGACCAAGCGGACCATCAAAAGTGGATCTCATCTCTCTCTGTTGCTGTTTCTTCAAATATAATACCTAGTGCATAAAGCTTGACGCCATCATACAGACATTTAATACACTGACAAAGACAATCCCTCTGCTTTGTGATGTGAAGGCTTGCTGGTTATCTTTTTACATAGCTATCAGAGTGTTTCATGGAGCCTGAACAGTCAGATATAAGGAATTAATTTATGTTTGTATAAAATTCTCACCAACTGGTTCCATCTGTGCTGTGTTAGAGCAGCTTTAATGATGACAAACCACATACAGTAGTTTTGCAGGATATTGGACAGTCAATAACTATTACTGTTCTACTGAAAAGGTCGACAGCAGGTTACTGTACTAAAAACACATTTTAGAGTGTATTTACAGTTCAATAACTGTTATTGTTCGATTAAAATGGCTGCATACACTGGGGATGAGAGCACACAGTGCTTCGTTGGGAATATATCTGTTCATGCAGGTTGTAAAACACTAAGATGATCACACCACGCATATATATCCCTGGAAAGAAGGGTAGCACACAGAATGTTCTGCTTAAGCCTGACGACTTGAGGGTTGTGCCTGCTGCCTGAGCAAACCTAGCTCACTGAAATGCTGCTTAATAGCTTGGAGGGTTTAGTTAGTAGGTTGCTGCACGGTAGGTGGGTCACCACCCACGTGAACGCTGAAGATAATTAAGTTGCAACTAGGTGGTCTGTGCTCATCTGTCATGCAGTTTGCAAATAAGGACTTTAATATTCCCAATAATAGAAAGACAATTGTGTATTGGGGAAAGTACAGTTACTGAGCCACTTTGAAAGTCAAGGCGCTTGGTGTAGGCGTAAGGGGATTTCTAAGGATTGCTTGCTTGTTTTGTTAGCCCGGTGGCCTCCAGGTTGGCATTAGATGGGCAAGTGGAACATTATTAGAGGGGCTTTCTGTGAATTTTCGCATTCGTCCAGGTCATAGTTATCTGGGCAGTGACTTAGTAATATTACTAAGTCACTTAGTAATATTACTAAGTCACTGTTGCCTTCGATTTAATTGCCCAGATAATGGTTAATGTTAGTATCACTTGTAATTATTATTTTTGCCATTGTGGGTGAGAGGGTGCAGTAATGTTGGTGGGATGTACTGTTTTTGCAGTAGTCACAGTGAAAATATCATGGAAAAACATGAAGAAAGCAAGTTCAGTCAGATCAAACTGATCAAAGATTAGAGATGCTGCTGATTCAGACACATTTTTAGGAAAGAAAAACAACTCCCCAGACACAACCCTGGCTAAATCAGGCTGTATTTGGGAGATTTTCATTTTTTAATAACCTTCCAACTTTCTAACTCTGTTAAAATGAGTTGGGTGTTTTCTATAGAGTGCGTCAGTGTATGCATTTCTGTGTGAGCAAAGATAAAGGATAAAAATAAACACAATGTAAAAATCTGTAGTCTGGACTATCTGTCTGCATCTGACCTGGGAGCAATGAAGAATTTACCGGGCTGGCTGGTTAGCGAGGAGGAAAGACAGAAGCTCCCAGAGAAGGTCAGTGTTCTCACTCAAAAGTCTGATATGCAATTATATTGCACAAGCCAACACAAGCTGTTTGACTGCACACTGAAATAATGGGCAGAAGTTTCTCAGCAACAACTAACCTTTAAGTGTTGGTCACCTAATCACATGTGTTTCATACACAGGATGAGAAACTAGGAGGGATGGAGGAAGAAAACATAAAATGAAGGAAGAGGGAAATAGAGAGGGAAGACTGAGAAACAGACAGGAGAGGGCAGGTGAAACAGAAAGTAGGAGAATAAGGAAGATATACAAAGACAACACAGGAAAGGCAGGCCGGTGGAGGAAAGCCTAAAAGAATAACTCAAAGCGGAAGAAATGGACGGCATGGTGACGCAGGATGAGTTAGGTTAGGGAGGAGAGAGTTCTCTCCCCTTCGTCCCTTCTTCTGTCTCATCCTTTTCTCTGAGTCGTTCTGCTCTGATGCCTCACAGAGAAGCTGCGGAGGCAAATCTGCTCCCTGCAGCCGCTCCTTGCTACAAATGAGTTTAGGCTGCACCCAAATGAACTCCTTGCAGAGCCTTTACTTCACTCCTTACCAGAGGAAAACATGTAAAGCCACATCTCTGGAGTTCAAGTACGGCCCTAAAGCCAAAGAGAAGAAATACGGCCTAATCTAAACGCTTCTGTTCCTCAGAACTCCCCAGATCTGTGTACCCTACATGGCAATACTGCATACGACAGAATGGAGGAATTACACTAAGTGTGGATATAATTTGATTTTACACTAAGGCAAATGGAATGTGTCGGTGCCTTACGGAGGTCTAATGTCCTCTAACAAGACATAATTTTTAGGCTCATTTTGGCAGTTATCTCCCTTTTACCGCTTTTCAATTTACCACTCTTATCCTATTGTGAAATAAAATGCATGAATTATTCATGTTTTTTCTTTTCAGCAATACTTTCTCCAAAATATTTTGGGCTGGTACTAAGTGCTTGGCAGAGGTGTATCCACAAGCACAAAATAAAAGAGAAATATGTCATACAAGTGCAGGCAGCCAACAACAGGGGGTCCTGCTGGCATTGGGTTTTCAAACTGACCATGTATTCACAAGGCATGGGGTTGGCTGACAACTTTTTGTATGTGACGCTCTTCCTTTCTCTATACTCCTTCATCTAACAAACATAAGAAGACTAGGTGAAAACCTAGTAAATGGCTGGACCTTGTCTGGGTGGTCAGCGGTAGAACTGATATTTTCAACTGAAGTAGCACATTAAATTATATTCTGATGCAGTTTAGGAAAAAATTGAATAATTAAAAGGTTATGAATGCAGTTGCAAGAGCAATGTTTTCCACTCATATCTTCGCATGTGTAATTTAAGAGACAGCCTATTGTAATTATACTTACATCTGGTGTCTTTGATATGAGTTTTAAAAATTCTGAGTTTATATGTGAAAAAGAGGCCACCAGCCGTCTGTCTGTACCAATGTTCATGATGGGGTGGCAGCGTCCGTCCTCTGTTTTCCCTCACTTCCTGTTAGGTTGTCCTTCTCTCCTTAACTTCACTACCTGTGTGGTTTGGGTAGCAGGAAGTGCACCCATTTGCACCTGTGCTGCTGCTCCTCAGCTATAAAAAACTGCTGGATTCAGCCACTCACTCTCTCTCACCCTGGGCATATGGTTTGTGATTTCATTTGTGTTTTCCTTGCATTTAGTTCATCTGTTCACTACACCTCACATTCACACGCATATGCAATGCAAGACTGAGATTTACTTAAGATACTTAAGATTTACAGACCTTAGATTGACTTAGTTAATTAAAATTTTGGTTAAATAAGTATTTTTGATTTGAACTCATGTTGTCCTCTCCTCTTTGTCATTTCCCTTGAGCCGGGCTTTGACAGGAGCAAGAAGCAGGAAGTATCGCTGTAGGTCCTGCTGTCCCACGTCTACTCACGGTGATGTGACGATTTCAAGCAAAAAACATCTATTTGTGTCCTACCAAGATGCACGGTGGGTCAAAATCTCAATCACAACACAATATTACATCATTTATGTGATTATTTCACAGTTTTTGGAAACATTTTTGGATTTCAACTGTTTCACTTAGCAGGACTTCTCTCCACACTCACTCCACAGTAGGGGAGACGCCCCCCTGGTGACGTAATGACCATTTGCACAGACTTTTTTTGAAAAGGCAACAACCAGTGACAGCAGACTTTTGACTGTCTCAACAATCATGAGATTTGGTTGCCTCGCTCACTCAGCGACTAACGTGTTTGTAGGGCTTTCCCACTCTTGCGGTCCAGGCAAAAATGGGCAACATGTAAAAGTGAAGATGGGAACTGGGAGAACATCTGATGGTTGGCTTTATAATCAGCTTATCAGATCTATGTTTCGCATTCTACATTTATTTAATTTTTTTTAACTCATGGTTACATTATCATAAATAGTTAATAATTATGTGAACTCCTTTTTTTAAGCACTGCAAGAAAAAACAAACTGCAGGAACGATTGTTGGAGTTTAACATGACCTTGAGAGTCTGGCCTCATGTATCTTGTGTGTGTGTGTGTGTGTGTGTGTGTGTGTGTGTGTGTGTGTGTGTGTGTGTGTACATGTGCTTGTGTTCTTACCCAAAGACCTCAGGGGTTCATATTTTCTTCCATTTCCCTGTGTTCAAGCTGTGCAGCAGTTTCACTGCAGGGTTCTACAACTAGTGAGGCACTGTGCAGTGTTGTTAGCGGAGCTTTGATACACACACACACACACACACACACACACACAAATATTTTACCTCTTAAAATTTTGTAGCGATAGCTATGCAGTCTCCTTGGTGAGTCTTCCAAAACAGCAAAGGCCACAGTCACCAAGCCTCATTTGCCTTCAGTGACCAAAAAACTCCCCTTAATTACTGTCTGTGCTGTCAGAAGGTGAAATAGCATTGCAATTTAATTATGAATTTGACAGTGCAGATCAGAAAAAAGGCACTGTGCTCCTCTCATCTATTTCAATTAAAAGAAAGCATTAGTCAGCTTTATCTGCAATAACCACAAATTAATAGAAAAGTTCAATCGTGGCTTAAAAGGAATGGAGGGAATTTTCAGTCCTTATGTTTAATTTATGATTTTTTAGATAACTTTTCAAGTCATGCTTGACAGAGCATTCAAGACTTCACATTTTAATATTTTTGCTTTGATCATACTGTATTTTCTATTTTATACTCGTCTCTTCAGGTATATTCTTCATAAATGTAACTCTTTCATTTCCATATAATACGTTTGATTGTCCTTGTGTTAAGTGGAACGCAAGCATCAACCAACAGGTCAAATAACTTATTCACAAACTAAAAAAAGTCTTGTGTCATGCTTTTGTTCAGCTACAAAAGACAAATGTGGAGAGCTGGCCCTGACTCAACTCATATCGACAGGAAATTGAGTGAGGTGATAAAGTCCCTGAACCTGCTCCTTGTCAATGTCCATACATCTTCCTTTTACTTCAGGCCTGTTTTTCAGTCATCTGTCTCGCAAGTATCAGACAGAACTTAGATACACCTCTATTTTAAAATAATCAAGCAGTGTATGTTAAGCTATTTCTAAACAATTACAATTTTTATTCTTTTCTAATCCTAATTAATTCAGACAAAACCAACCATTGAGCTCAAGCACTCCCTAAATCCTACATTGCACCCTGATTAGGGTAGGCATGATAAATCGATGACCAATAGTTGATTGTTAAGACTTTTGTCGATCAAATGACATTTTTTCAATCAAATGTAAGATCAAATAGAGGTTGTGTTGCATTGTGTGAGTCTTGAAACAATGTAATGAATTTCACTATGTGGCAGCAGTGAGACATCTTACAAATGGGGGGAGATATTTTACTAGTTTTAGAAGACAGAAAACAGAAATACTCAGCTGCCTACGAGCTGCTGTCATGGCTGCCGCAGATATCAAACGTGAACATGAAGAGGTCAAGGTTAAGTTTGTAGATACTGCAAAGCCGTGTATAAGTACTACACGACAGGGACCCCAATGATGTGCAACTTGAGCTACGGACATCAGATCCCAGTTAACACCAGTGCATCCTCGTCTCAACCTACAATCACCTCAATGTCAGCACAGCGGAGCAGCGATGCACAACAGTAAATAATGTTTTTTTTATCAAGTTATCCTTGATAAGATTCTTTTTCGGAATTGTGTCTAAAAAAGGCTCAAAATGTCTTTAAGAGCGTTGTATCATCGGCTCACTGATACGTCGGAGCCTGGGGCTCAGCTGCTTTTATGTTACGTACGCTGCTTTTTTATTGTTATTGTTGTAGTTGTTGTTTAAGTTGAACAGCTGAACTTTAACTGCATTGTCTAAGAGGACTGTTGTTGGACTGTAAGTTGTTCTTGGAATAAAGATTTAACTGAGGAAAATCATGCTGTATTTTTGTAGATTCTGCCAGGCAATTTTAAGATAAAAAACAATGATTAATTGATTGTTAATTTTACAAATAATCCATTAAGGAAATTTCTTCAAAAGCCCATCCTTCCCTCTGACAGCTGACCCATGTGATTCTGCTTTAACTATGAGCAAGGATGCATGAATAAACACTCACATGGAGCAAAAATAATGTGACAAAAACAGCAAAAGAGAAA
>JAQFJA010000015.1:11735168-11748519 GCA_029874485.1 Naso brachycentron
ATAAACAATTTAAAAGATAATAAAAGCAAACAGCAACAAATAATTAAGTTGGATAGAAATTGCATTTTTAAAAAACAATCAAAAACAAATAAAGGTGACAAATGAATTATTAACGATTAAAAGAACTTGTATGTAAAATTATTGCATCAGAAGCAAGAAAGGGGCCAAAAATGACTACGGTTTGAATTAACTTTTGTATCTGACTTATTAAACGGCCACAGTAAACAGTCATATTTTAAACATTAATTTGAATGAGCTGACAGTTGTGGCAGACCTCAGGTTTTCAGGGAGCTTCTTCCACAGGTGGGGAGCAAAAAAACTAAAAGCTGCTCTGTTTGATAGCAAGTAAACTGAAGATATTTCACTTCTAAAAACCGCAGTTACAAAGTTCTTTACAGAGGAAAATATGAAGTCTTAATATTGAAAAGCAAGTACAAACAAGTGAGTTCCATGATGCTTTTTAAATATTTGCACATTAAACCCACATATTACCATCATCTGTTGCTAAATCTGTAGTCATACACGTACAAGCAAACACTGTAAA
Organism: Naso brachycentron; assembly: GCA_029874485.1. Classification (NCBI taxonomy): domain Eukaryota; kingdom Metazoa; phylum Chordata; class Actinopteri; order Acanthuriformes; family Acanthuridae; genus Naso; species Naso brachycentron. The sequence goes on from JAQFJA010000015.1 coordinate 11,735,713, forward strand.
AGTTGAATTGTGAGTTTTTGGACTTCGTTGTGTTTGCCACTGTCCTTTTCTTCCATACAGCCACACAAATTTCGTTTGTGGACACACAGCAGATTCAAGCCACTTGTAAATTAGGGATTATGCCTACTCCTTTGCCCGTCTGTCTGGATTTCTTCATCTCGCCCTCTCCGACGCACTCGCAGATGCATACGGAAACAGACGAGTCCCGGGAGACGCTGGAGTGTGTTAAAGAAAGCATCACACGTTCATTCTAACCCTGCCTAAATCTGGGCAGGGCCGGAATTCATCACAGGACCAAACCCGTTTCTCATCAAACTCAGGAAAGTGTAGCTAATGCAATTTCACTAAGTCACTGCCTGACTTGATTACATGTGGGCTGGGGACCACAGGGGGCTGCATGGGTCTCACTGAGTGAGAGTGTGTGTGAGCATATGTTGTTTAGGTAATCTATATGATTTAGATTCTCTGTGTCAGTACACTCATAAGTGTGCGGTGTGTGTGTGTGTGTTAAGTCATTGTACCATACAGGTATACATATTTCTACCTGTGTGTTTGTACTCCTTTAATCCATGGATGTTTTTCGATGGACAGAAGTTGTGTGTCATGTCTGCTGAGGTGTGTGTGTCGCAGACAGAGCGTTGGTCCTCAAGGGGGATTTCAGGCAGATTTGGCCACATTAGAATGTGTCACATCTTCCTCTCCAGCTTGCAGTCGTCGTCCCACCGAGCACCACACCTACACACACCCCTCCCACTAATCCTGGATCAGACCACACACCAAGGGACTCAACGACGCTAACTAACACTGCAGCACACACACAGGCGAACACACACTCTCACAAACAAAATGGCACTTTACGCATTATGTGGAGAGAGGGCTGGCAGCAGTTTGGCGGCATCCTGACCTGAAAGCGGAGCCACCCTGTCACGTCTAGACAACTCTGAAGAATCCTATGCATATTAATGCCGGCCTATTTAATATTCATCAGTGCTATGCCCTGTTGGCAGCTGGTCCCAGACCCCATGGATCAATGAGGCCTCTTCCTCGCTCCTTTGTCTGACACGGATGCAGATGTTTAGAGCATGAAATTAAATTGGTCACTCTCATTGGGAATACATGGTAGTGAGTTTGGTGTGTGTTTGTGTGTAGTTTTCAGGTTAGATGTGATTTTTGGAGCAGACAAAAGTGTTTTTTTTTTTTTAGCAGACAAGTAACGTTAACTTCCCCACAGTCTGTGACATGTTGATGTCATGAGAACTTGTTGATGGCGAAGAAAGAAATTTTCCCTAGCTCCGTCCTCGTGGATGATCAGCACGAGCAAGTGAGTGTGAGGAAGAATGTGAGCGAGAGAGTGTTGGCGACAGCTTTGTTTCGGAGCCTGTAATTGAGTCTTAATTGAATTGGCACCAAAGGAAGGATGAATGGATGGAGAGATGAAGAAGGAGAGAGTTTGAGTGAATTGAACCTCATCTCTGTCTCCACATAGCAACGTCAATGTGAGCTCACCGTGCGGGCAAATTTCATGGCAAGAGATCATAATCAGACAACCTTGATTTGAAAGTTTTGGACGGAGAGAAAGCTGCGGTTGTCATTTTAATGAAAATACGGAGACTGCCATCTCCCGTACTTTTCAAATGAAACTTCTTCCATTAGAAATGTATAATGGAACCGAGACACAGCGAACAATGGGGTGATATGCATTTAAATGCAAGGCTTGGCTGGCTGTGCAGGTAATGCAGAACGGGCTTTTGAACTGTGGCAGCATGGCGTCTTTTGTGTGATATCACACGAGCTTTGCAAGGACATGGAAATGAAACAGAAGACAACAGCGGAGCGAGGCTTTGCGCCAAGCTAAAATCTCACCATTTCAGAACGCACATGCATGAACACCTTTGATTTTGAAACCCTGTGAAAGAAGCTGGAGCACCATCCTGTTTGATATCTGTCCAGTGTTTCCGCTGAACTTACTCTGTGCACTTGACACCACATCACACCTCATTTTAACGGCCAGAAAGCAACAGGAGAGTGTATCCAGCATGTCGAGAGTGTTATTCTCACAGAGTCCTAAAATCTTTGGAAGCAAACTTTTTCCCAGAGGTGTCGTCGCACACACAGCTCGAATTTTCCTGTGTTGGGCTCCCATGGTTTTGAATCTAGCATTGTCTGTTTTTTCCAGTCTCCCGGACGTATTGTTACTGGACGCCGTGGGACTAAATCATAAACCTAAAACAAGAAATTTTAATGAATATCATTTTCTCTGCAGCATAAAAGCAGGAACACCGCCATCTCGCACTTCTGCTTCCATAACAATTTCCTCTCAAAAACTGTATAAACATATACGTAAACATATGTGCAATCATACATACTGCTCTTTCAAAACCTTTATAGACACACACACACACACACACACACACACACACAGACAGTCCTTTTGCTGCGGTTTGCTGTATTGACAACAAGCTGCAATTTCTCCTCCATCAATTATATTGATTACTTCAGGATGAGTGGAGGTAATGAGCTTCGGTGTTCTTTCTCTCCCCTATGATCCCCCCACCTCTCTTTGAATCCCCCCCACTCCTTTCGAAGCATGTTACTGGCAATGATTTTCTGATTAACCCTGTTAGCTGTGGGGTTCACCCACGCGGTGACGCAGGGGCACGGAGGAGTGTAAGCATGTGGGATGCATTTAGATTTGTGATGGAGAGCTACACTGATTGGATGAGCAGGGTCGAAGGTGTGTGCTGTGCTGATTAAATATTTAAATATTTAACAATGTTTCTGAATAATTTAAAAGTGCTGTATGTAAGATTTAGCACCGTTTACAGTATAATTTCTACGTAGAGGTTACATCAGTGCTGTGGACTGTATGCACAGGGTTGATGTCAAGATTAAATTGTGCTGTGGACGTATGACAGTGTAAAGCATACTGATGTTGTTGAAGAAATATTCTGGAATTTTTGACCTATGGCCTCATTTTTGAGCTACCCAGTCCTATTCCTATTGGTGGAGACCATTTTCAGCTCATTGCATGCAGTACGAAGTTTGGACAGCTCACCGTTCTGCCGCCAATGTCAATAGTTTCCCCAAAAGCCACTACCATACTCTGATTAAACACTCCACAGTGCACCCGAAGCAAGTTGAATATGACGACAGTCTATTCAGGAAAATTTGAGCGTTTGCAGAGTAACTTTAGAAGTTGAACTATGTCTGAATTCCTTTAATTTGTGGCTCAGTTTAGCGTTAACAACAACAGGAAGCTGTCAAACTCTTTACTTCCTGTTGCCACAATCCTAATCAGAGCCACAAGTTAAAGCAATTCAGCCGTAGTTTGTCACTTAAAATTATTCCACGAACACTCAAATTCATCTCAATAGACAGTCATCATATTCGACTTGCTGTGGGTGCACTGTGGAGTGTTTAATCTAAGTTTGGTAGTGGTTACTGTTAGCTTACTGCTAGAGCCATTTACCCGTGCTGGCATTAGCATTAGTGGTGTAACAGCGAGCCGTCCAAACTCTGTACTGCATGCAATGTGATGAAAATGGTCTCTATCGATAGGAATAGGACTGGGCAGGTCAAAAATGAGGCCCTATGCCAAAAAATTCAGGAATATCCCTTTAATGTTGACTGAAAAAGGTAAAACTGCTCCCATACACACATACATACAGCTGAACCCCAGCTGCCTGGATGAAAACCAGTAATCCTAACTTCAGGCCCATAAGGGACCTGGACATTATTGACTTCTATACTGTGACCCATCAGTTACGACTGGGCCACACTGATTTAACAAAAATTGTGTTGGACTGTAGTTGGTGCTAGAATGATACACCTTTCACCTTTAAAATATCTTGAAATAGACATTGATTGTTACAGCGAACATCATTGTTACGGGACATGCAGAGCAAAACTCTAGGAGTTGGTTAATATTTGGTGATGATTATTAATTTACCCATGGCTACAACACGTCAATGTCTGCATGTTTGTTTTGAAATATTGGGTTAAGTCCCATCTCCTGTGTTTCAGGTGGTGCTGATGACAACCTGATCGAAGGGGGAGAAATGAAGTTTGTGTGCAAACCAGGAGCGAGGAACATCACTGTGATCTTTCAGCCTCTTCTCAGGTACGGCACTGAGTGATACACAGACCATCCACAAATAACATTTATTTAAATGTGGTTCAAGGCTAACCCTAACCCAATCGGGACAGAGTGCAGAGAGTGTCACTGGTTGGGCAAATAGAATGGGGGCCATATGTTTTTTACCAATCCTGAATACAAAAAATGAAACTAGTGAAAATCGATTTTCCCTATAATTAGGGTAATTGTGGTATCCTGTGGCTCTCTCTCAGCTCTGGGTCTTATTTTTTATGAGTGAAGTTTGGTGACAGTTAGGTTGGCACTTTATTAATCCCAAATTGGGGGATTTATCTTTGTTTGATCAAACCTTTATTTAAAAAAGGTTTAGTTTGATTAAAGCTTAGTGTTGGACTTAATTCCCAATAGGGAAATTCATGTTTGTTTGAAATGAAAACAATGTATTTGGAATAATTCCTTTGTCTTAAATCGAAAATTGAATGTGGGATGAAAAAATCTGGGATTTTATTTTTAGGTCATATCACCTAATAAAGCTAATATCAGCCAATATCGGCAGTCCGATATATTGGTCTGGTTGTACTCACGCTACTTATCCTACTTTGGGCAGATTTAACACAAGGACATTCTAAGTCATGACACTTTTTGTTTTTCTGACACAATTTATGACTTAAAATAAAGCAAATGAACAACAGAACCAGCTGTCTTTACTGGAACAGGCTGTGCTGATCCATTAATTTTTACAAGGTCCATGTGTGAAAGGGCCACTTGTGTCATACTGCTCTGTCAGAGAGGGATGGAAAACCTACTTAGACATATGACGGCTTGGACATGACTCAATACCAGTAAAATGTAAAGTAATTTTATTACGTGGCCTTTTAGTGACCATCTATCGATTTCAGCCTTTTTAATGTTTGAGAGGATATCTTAAATCAAACATGATGTAATATACTGTACTTCCAGTTCAAAATGCTTTGTTGATACCATCCAGGAATTGGGATTGACTACCACCCTCGCTTTTATTTCCCATTAAATTTGACTATCGTGAAGGGTTGTCTTTGTGGTAATGTTCTGTATGTCTGGTAGTTTTCTATACAGCGCTGTGGTCCCAGATGAGTAGTGTAAATCTAATAGTGAAGCAATTTAATTGAATTGGCCTTCGTGCAGTGATACATTACCTTCAAGGATCCATTAAACAGTGATGGTTCCTACTTCCACACCATAGTGCTTGGCATACATTTTGACAATTTTAACATCAGAGAGCACATTTTTAATGCATAAAGTCAGGATAAGTGTGCCCTTTTTTTGGCAAACGCTTCATTTTTGCCTTTGGCATAAAGCTAGCGGGTTAACAGATGTTTTGACTGTAGAAGTATCTTGAATACTCAGCCAGTGGAGAGCTGTACTTTCACACAGGCCATCTGGATAGTAACTGTATTAAGAGGTAACTTGCTTTGCTGTTTGTCTCTGCGCTGTTTCTCTAATCTTACAGTCAGTGATTACAAGAAAACTTGAACAAAAGCCAAAACAGACAGTGCAAAACAGATGCTTTTTGATGGTTTATTTCAAGTGTACTGGCAATTAAAGTACATATACTTGACCACCAAATGTTAAACTCACTACTAATAATATGGAATGGCAGAAAACCAGTATGCGCACTTAGTTAAGCTACTTTATCAGATCCACTTAGCTCCTCTTCATTACCTTGTTAATCTAAGCTGCATTGTCAGTTGTCATGTTACCTTTTGTTTGACTGATCGATGCTCTTTGAATGCAAATTACTTTCAGAGAGTCAAGACTGTCTGTGTATGTGTGTGTTAAAGTGCACATGCATGTGTCTATGCAAGGGTTTATGTTTCTGTTCTGCAAGTGGTTGCTTGCAGTGTTGAGTAGTAATGCATTACAAGTAACGCACATAGTAAAAAACATTATTTTATTAAGGAAAGAGTACTTTACACATGTCTTTTTTTCTGAACTGTACTTCTACTTTTGTCGAGTATATTTTTGAGCCAGAAAACCTCTTTTCCTTCATTACATTTGCCAAATTTACCTCATTACAAATAGTCTAGTCTACTAACCATTGGCGTTGAGTAAAGAGGGAGAGCGCACCTGAGGAGCACCACCTGCCTGGAAGAATAAGCACCGCCCGCCTGGCTTTTGACCATGAAGTGTGATAATGATGGTGGACGAACCACAAGAAGACGCAACTTTCAGTGGATGGATTTCAATCTCTGGCCACATTTGTGCACACTTTCTGTTCCCAAGTCAAAAAAACAAAAACAAACAGCAGTTATATAATGAAGTGAATACTGTGCCAGCAAAAAAACAGAGATCTCCACTTATAAAAACTCGCCATCTAACATCCACAAGCACACTGAAGTAAGTTGCACCGATGAAAAATGTAGCAAGCTAATGTGGTATCTTCAACGTTAACGTTGACATAGCAGTAGTAATCAAGCAGTTATCATTTGGTTAACTTCCAGTGCCAATTTCACGTGAAACATGCGTGGATTGTTCGATGTGTAGTAGCCGGTTACGTTGTCATAATCATGACATTTATCGTGCCCCCTCTCCCTTGTGTTTAGTTTGTTAACATGCAAATTAACAGTAGCTATGAGAGAGAATACATCTCAAGGCACAATCCATTATCCAATTGTAAACAAACGGGCATCACCACATGGAAAATGTGCGTATGAAGTTTTCTTTCTGAGTTCGACTGAGGTTTTGGTACATGGAGCAGAACCACAGAACAGAAAATCTGAATGTTAATTGTGTTCAGTATCTGCTGCATTTTTATTGCTGTAATAGGTTTGTTTTTTTTTTGATAATGTCTGAGGCTACTGTGGTTAAACATACTTATATTCAATATTTACCTTCCTATAGATCAAACTATTATGTGAGTACAGCCCACCTCATACTGATATGTCTCAATACATAAATCAGCATTCGGGCTACTACAAGTTGCCTATACCTTAAAGTTGTGATTGCCTTATAGAGGAAACATCAAGGCATGTACACGCTGATAAATATTAAAATGAAAAATAACTTGTATTTTGAGTAATTTATTAACCAGTACTTTTTTACTTTACTTGAATAATTTTTTATTGGAGTACTGTCTTTTTACTTGAGCACAAATTTTCAGTACTCTACCCACCACTGGTTGCTTGTGTATTATGTGTCTTTACCTGTGCTTCGGCCTTGAATATTACTCTCAGTCCCTCTCTCTCTTTTTCTCTCACGCACATTCCTTCTCTCACTTACACACACACGTTGCTGACGTTCAACGCCTATTCTCTGTTGGTCTGGCCAAGCTTTTGTCTGAACAAATGACCAAAAGTAAAACGGCGACTCACTTTCTGCCAACCTCTCCCATGTTGTCTGTAATGGTTCATATCAATCACACCAAACTGCCGTGCGCACAGGACTTTCTCTTCCTTCTCTCCCTCCCTCCAACCTGCCCTCTCCAGACTTCTAGTGCCAGTGGAGCGCTGTTTCTTGCAGATGGTTTTCTAATGGCAAAGCTCTGGCACGCCGCTGATGGATCACTACGCCTCCTGCAGCCAGCCATGCAACTCATGGCGGCTTTAATGACAGACACGGTTGGGGGTTGCAGTGGTGGAAATCAGTGGTGTGTGTGGGCGTATATGACAACAGGGTCCTGATGTCTGATCGTGAGATATTTATTTTTCTTCTCCTAAAATATGCTTTATGTTGTTCTTGTGTGCCACCCTCTGAAAAGCTAAAATTTTAAGATGATTTATGTTCTTGATGTCATTGGTTTCTTGGTCTGCTGCACAGCTAACATGCTCCAGAGAGCATTAACTTTAATCTGAACAAATATGTCAACAGCCACAAAATGACCAGTCAGATCATTAAAGAGCTTGCCTAATAATAAGCACAACTTTTTATAACAGTTTGAATTTATTTGGTCACAAAAGTAAGGCTGAGCTTCTTAGTCTCTTCTACTTGTGTGATTACATTTTATCTTGCTTGACTGAATGTCACTTTCTGCTGCCACATTAGTCTTTTTCCCCTTTGGTATAACTATTTCATCTTATGTCATATTAAGTGTGACACATGGTTCAGTTGATGTTGAGTCTGATTCAGAAAGTATGTAACTCCTAGGGAAGCCAAGTGTTACCCGAAGGAAGTTGGACTAAAGCCGTTTCCACACGTGCACTGCTATCATCAATTTTGTGAGCTGTGTATGCGAAGGCACATGTCAGAATTATTTGGCTCATTTTGGGAGCTAAGCGATGGAATGCAGGTGCAGGGTTTTGTTTATGTTACTGGTACATCCAGATACATGTTTAGCCTTATTTTCCTCAGACCTCAGGGATCCAGACTAACTTCTTTAAACTAGGAGCACTGTAACCCCTTACTGAAAATTTTAGGAGCACAAGCAGAAACTTTAGGGGCCACACCTTAAATCAACCTGAAATTATTATGGCCAGTAGTATTAATCACAGCACTCTTGAAGGAGGTTCTATGGAGAATACTGAAGAAAATTCCCATGAGCGATGGAGTTCACACATAACCCAAAATAAGAGCTGCGTCTCTATTCTCCGCAATAATTCAAGTGCATTTGGGTGTTGGGCTCTTCCAGGGTTTTGGCTTCTTGCCTATTCTGAATTTGACAGAATGTCTAGAAGCAGCCAAAGAGTGAAGAGTGAGCAGAATTTCATATCTGCGCCCCTTATCCAGAAAACATTGGAGGGATTTTATATATCTTGGAAAGCCTTGGCCTCCCACAGGAGGAGCTGGAGGAGTCGGCTGGGAAGGAGGACATCTGGCGTACCTTGGTTAGCCTGCTGCCAGTACAATCTAGGCCTGGCTTCATGCCAGAATATGGATGGATTATAATGAGAAGGGGACAGGAGTGAAGTAGACTCTTAAAGGTACTTATTGCCTTGTTTGCCTTTAACTGTCTAAGCTTATATTACCTTGGGGCATATGCCTTTTTAAAGTTATTGCAAGCAATATGCACATGAGTTTCCTTTCTGTACACTTCATATTGTAAGGTGGACACAGTTGCTTTTGTTTCATAGCAATTCCTGAGTATAAAATGTGGATTTGCTTGTCCCATTGTTGAGTTTTGTCTGTTTGTCCTTTGTCACCACTCAAGAAAGTTTAATTTTATTTTGACAAGGCTGCTGAAACGTTGCTCCTTGACTGTTGCAGGCTCAGCAGTGCTAGGCCTTGCTGTCAGTGTATGAATAAGATTGGTTGGTTCTGCCCTCACAAGTATGGCAATTCATCCTGATGTGTCAGAGCTTAGAATGTATGTCTTTAAAGATGTACACACAATATGGGGTGGACGTGGGGGAGTGTTTGTGCATGTAGCAGCCAATTTAGTCTGACTTGTAGGGTCTCCTGCTGACATTTGGGTGGTATTTACACCCCTTGCTCTGGATGAGGTTGGCATTTTGAAAAGCTTCAGCGGGCCCCTAATCTCTCCCTGTTCACCATCCACAGGATGACCAGGCATGGCAACGCTTGTAGATGTCGGCTATGTATGTGTCTGTGTGGCAGTGTGGGAGTTTGAGTGTGTACGGAAAGTTCGGCAGAGTTTCTGTTTGCCTTATCTGAATTAATTAATAAGTAAAATGTTGTCAAAACCAATAGGACTGTAAGCCTTGTTGGACTGTACGTGTATGTGAGTGCATGCTATTGTTTTCCATGCCTTAATGAAGCAAAACATAAAGGAATCTTAGAATTATCATGCTGGTCTTCAGCTAATGCAGACGGGTAGTTGTGCTAAAGCTCTTTGTATGCACTCACAGCATTGGCTTATTAAAAAGTTCTCCTGGTTCTGCTTGGTTCTGCTGTGTCCAGTGTCAAGGGAGAGAAAAAGGGTCAGAGGGCTGGAGATTGACAGAGAGCGCTTGAGGGAAGCAGCGAGGGAAGGACAATGAAGCAAGCGATGAAAGAAATGAGGAGGGGATATAAAGCTAGATGACAGGAAAAGGACAGAAGGACTCTGCCTCCCGCCGCTGTAGCCTGTGGTGAAAACGAAACGCACTATGATTCTGCACTAATTTCATTCTCTCATTAATTCTCCCTCCAACACACACAGACCAGGTCAAATAGAAAGAGTTAGAGGTGAAATTAACATCTTTAAAGAAGTTTTTTAAAAGTATTTTTTGAGTTTCCTCACACGATGCAGCAAGGAGAGAGCCTTTTATTGAACATTTTGATTTTCCTCATTCCTACTGACATCTTGAACTCCTGTTATTTTTGAAGAACAAGATTTTGCTAAATTTCATTATTTTAAGAAAACTGAAAATTAGAATCTGCAAGCTCATTGAGATTTGTAATTATCACCTGCAAAGACACAATTGCCTTGCTAATCAAATCCAGTCACTAATTACGTGAGAGGGAACACTTCCACAGTTCAAAGATTATTACAGTTAATGTGCTGTGATTGCTTTTTATCGTCATAGATGTGATGCTTTGTTGTGGTTCATTCTGTTAAACAATTCATATCAAGAGGTAGAAAAATGTCTGATCTAAAGTGTGGTCCAGATTAGAGTCTATTACCTTAAATAGTTAATCTTACAATGTACAATTTTCATTAAATAGTGTGAATACAACTATATCTTTGCTATTTATTTAGTTGAGTTTGTACTTACATTTTTAAAAGGCTACACTAACTTTTTTCTTGTTATTTGCCTCCCTCCTGAGTTCCAGACAAGAAGATAGATCCCATTCTTTCGACTGCACATGCAGTAACAAGGAAGAGACGGGCAGAGCTCGCCCACTGCTAATTAGCTTAGCTCAAATACTGGTAGTCAATAGGAAGTGCTAGCCTGCCTCCACCTAAAGTCATCAGATAAACTTTCCAACAACTCTGAACGGTCCTGCGTGCTTGTTGTGACTTGTTTATAACCGCCTTATGTTATTTTTAGACTCACGTTAGCACTTTATGTAGTACTTACTTGTACTTCTTCTTCTGCCGTGTACTGGCATGCATGCGCCATGCAGTTCACTTCTGGTATGCATTTGATTCTAAATTTACATAAAGTGCTATTTTTTGTCTAAAAATAACATTAAATGGTAAATAAACAAGTCACAACAAGCACACAGGACTGTTTAGAGTTGTTGGAAAGTTTATCTGATGACTTTAGGTGGAGGCAGGCTAGCACTTCCCATTGACTACCAGTGTTTAAGCTAAGCTAATTAACAGTGGAAGAGCTCTGCCTGCTCTCTAACTTGTTACTGCACACACAGTTGAAAGAGTGGGATCTATCTTCTTGTCTGGAACTCAGGAGAGAGGCAAATAACAAAAAAAACAAAAAAATGGCATATTCCTTTCAGTCTTTCCAACAGTGTAGTGCATTTAATATATATGTGACTACACATAAGCTGAATAAAATTAAATACTTTACCTTGTCTCTGAAGAAATCTGCTTGAGTCAGTCAGATAGATTTTCATCTGCATGGGTGGCTGTTTAGCAATGAAATGAACAAATTCTATGATCCCACACTTCTTCATGGCATCATCAAACTATGTCTTCTGTTTTGATATAGCAGCAAAAATGACATATTGTGCATTTTGAAATGCTGGAATAGTTATTATCAGGCAGTTATTACAGTGACTTAGTTGTCTGCATTTTTCTCTTTGTTTTATTGTTTACTAATGATGAGCAGACAGAAAACATGTTTGATTATTGCTTTCTGTAGCAAGTAGCGCTGCAGTGCTCGCTGTCCGTGCTTCCTACTACAACATGGAAAATGGCAGCCATTACTCAGGTATTTATGATCCATGTAAGTCCTGCAATTACAGTCTTTTATGACTCTGATCCACCAGGCAGTTTATTAGCATGAACGGCCACATTTCCAGTAGGAGGCAACAAACTAAAACAAAGGATCAAAATTCGTTTCATTATATCCCAGAAACAAGCTTTGTTTGATCAGAAAAGTCGTTTTTAAGATCATTTTGTGACAAGATTGGTGTTTGTAGTTGCCCACTGAGTTACCTAGTGTGTGACCTGTTTCAAACATGCAAATCCCCACTGTGGCAGAGCTGAAAATGGCAAAAATAATTTGTGGTTGAACCCTAACCTTCATTTAGTCAGGCGGCAGCTTCATTATTACCAGTGACAACTAAAGTTTTCTTTCAACAATAACATCTGTAGTCCACCTCAAAGAGTTGTCTGTGTAACAGCTATTAAAATGCAGCATGTAGGTCTTGTCTTAAGTCTTACTTAAACATACATGCACGTACGGCTTTGCTCTGCCAGGCCTTGCTCTCTTTTTTAATCTTTTCTCACTCATTCGGGAGGATTTTCCTCAGTAAATAGCACCCTTGCTCTCTCTCTCTCTTTCTCTCCCTCTTTCATACCCACACCCATTAAAAAAATGGGAATCAGGTGGAGAGAGGATTTTACACCGGAAAGGTCAAAGAGAGAGAGAGATAAAGAAGCTAGAAAGAAGAAACCAACAACAGAGAGAAGAGAGCAGATGGGAGGCAATAAAAGAAAAACACAGAGGAAAAGATGATAAAAGAAACAAACAGACAGGTGGGATGAGAATAGAGCAAGATAAGTCCAAAGAAGAAAGAAAGAAAATGCAGAGGAAGAGACAGGCTCATAGATTGCATGTAAACTAGGTGGCATGTTAGCATGCTTTGAACTCAACTTGTCTCTGTGCACATACACACACTATACCTCTATAACACGCTGTACATGGCAAGAAAATGAAAAGAGAGAATTGCAA
>JAQFJA010000015.1:11755147-11765490 GCA_029874485.1 Naso brachycentron
GTCTACTGTTCAGTCAATGATGTTTGGAATAAAGTTTGTGAAAATGTAAGATATTAGAAATCCCCTAGGAGAAGATTTTGGATGCCCTGAAAGCAGCACTGAATATCTACAAAAGGGTTTTCATTAAAATTTTTTCCAATAGTCTGTGGAATTTATTACTTTTTAATTATGATAGGGGCAAAGTCAAAGGTCCATAGCTGAAGCTAAGAATTCCTCTCAGTAATTTAATAAAGGAAATGATGACAAACAGGTTGCTGGGTCAAGGCTGACGCTCTAATAGGTTTTGACTGATAGTTTAGCTTATTAACCATGAGTGTATTCTGCTCCAGCTCTTCCCTTATCAAGAGAGCCCTCAGAGAGCTCCTGGTGCACTCTTCAACACTGCGATGCACTGAAAAAGATTTCTGTCAGAACTTGTGATGAATGAATCGACCAGTTTTGGTGCACGACTCCAGTGCTCTGACACAGTGCCATTTTCAAAGCACTCCAGCAGTATCTCACGCTGCTTACATTCTATAAAAGACAAAGACTCATGTTAGTCTTCAATTTTCCTGACACCCCAATATCTGTCTCTGACTGATTGGGGTCACAGCATCCCTGATTAGCATGCACATTTACGTGTTCCTGCCAGCATTTCCGTAAATTGTCCAAATCAGCCAATGTGGTGCACTTGGAGCTCTCTGCAGGCTTAATGAGCTAGATTAAGACGGAAGTCATTTAACCCCTGCCTGCGACACACGCACACATGCAGCCACACAAACATGCATGCACAATCTAGATAGGCATATGTGCTGTAATCACAACCAAACAAGCATGAGCCCACACACACACACACACACACACACACACACACACACACATACATAACAACCTCACCTCCACCCTGTATTTCAGTAGATAGGAGATGGAGCGCGGCCATTATGCAAATGTCAGGTGTCAAGTGTAAATGAGATTGGAGGGATGGGAAACAGAAGTATTGAATATCACGCTGGCTCCCTTGGCAACTGCGCCAAGGTAATGAGAGCATTCCAGGATGTAGACGGGCAAAAGCCTTCGTTACACTGAGAGATAGCAGAGTGAAAAAGAGTGAACAAAGAAGTGAGATAGTCCGTTCAGTCTATTTGATCTAAGAAAGATTGGATAACTACCTTATTCAGACTAAGAGGATGAAACCTAAAGTAAGGAAGATGGGCCTCAGTTTGTTGTTGTTTTTCTAGTTATCTTTGAATTTCTCTGTACATTGTTAAAGATACAAATAGAGAGCTGGTGCTGCTAGAGAAAACAGAACAGTTACTACTTGTAGATTAATATTAAAACCTCATATTCTGGTTTATTTGGACATAGGCCTAACTAATAGGGAGACCAGTGATAACTAACATACCCAAAGAGCTTCATTTGAACTCTATCAAGTCTTTCCTTTTTGTTATCTAAGAATCCAAACGGTAATTCTAATTACTTATTAAACTCTTGATTACGTTCTCATGATTTGGTCTACGATATTGTCAAGTAAAGTCTTAAGTCATCAAATTTGTGACTCAAGTCCACACCTCTAATAGTTTAAAGTTGTTTAACAAAATGCTCTGAGTGTTTTTCTGAAATCGTCAGTCAGTCCAGAAAGACGACCTTTTTCTTCAGATTATCTTGAGATGCACAGTTGTGCTTGAATGCTCTTCACAGGTCATCTCATCATCTGCCGCAGAACTTTGCCCCAGCTGTTGTTAAGCTCTGGTTTATACATCCTTCTCTCTCTGTCTCAATTTATTTCTCTCTTTTTATCTCTTGTCCTCTGTAGTCTGTCTATAGCTGTGGGCTGTGTACTGATTATTATGACTCCTCATGCCTAATCCTCTTTTCTTGTCTCTCCATCTCTCCTTGTTTCTCTGACTCGCCTCTCTATTCCTCTGTCCCTCTTTCTTTCACTGGGCCATTCACTGCTGGCTTTGCTTTCCTTGTAAGAAAAACAGGAAGATTAAATATTGCTGTAATTACTGAAACCCAAGACCACAACTATTAGATTAATAATGGATGAATAAATAATTGTGGAAATGTCATGTAAAAGATAAATAGAAGTCCAGCTCTCCACGTAACTCTGGTTTGCATTTCAAACCGACCTACAGTATAAGTACGAGTTGTGTGATCTGAAGCTTCAGTAGATGTAAATCCTTCAATAAAAAGAAGTTCATTCAGTGTGAACACAACCTTTTGTATGTATTTGCTTTCTAAATTTAGGAGAATACTCATTTATACAAATAGTAGTGAAGGAGTAAGGACCCTAAATAAATATAGGTGACCTAATTATACATACTGATGACTTGAATGTAAATACTTATAGATGGGATAATTATAAATACTAATATTTATCCAGACAGATACAGCAAATGACTGTACTTTTTTTTTTTTTTTGAAAAAGCTTAGACTTGTCCACATAACACTGTGTGAAAAATTCAGTATATGTTGTTTATGTGGCTTTGCTTTAATGTTTCATTGATTTTGGCCTAGACATGGCTTAATGCTCCAGGCTGTGGTAGCAAATTATTTTAAGGTTAATTACTTGTCATCTGCAGGCATCTGTTTGCAAGAAAATAAATAAATAAAATCCACCTTAAATAAAAAAAAAAAAAAAAATCCTCTTTTCAATAGTAAAACAGCAGGTTCAAGTTTAACTTGTGTAAGTCTCCATCAGCAGTTTACTCTAATTAACAGAGATTGTTAGATTACAAAAACCTGTCTAACCAAAGTGAAGATCTTGTCTGTTTTCACATACGCTGCAGACAGCATGCAATACAATTTTATTCATCCCTGATGGAAATGACGGCATTTGTATAGAATGACCCTGACAGGTTTGTTGAAGAGACAAGCGGGGATTAGTACGTCTAACACTCTTCCTGGTTTCATGTTGCAACCCCGAGAGTAGATGCATTGATTCCTCCGGTGTGTGTGAAGAAACAACTAATGCAAGGAAACTGTAACAAATATTTTAGCTCCAACTGCAGAGTTGGTACTTTCACAGCACATGAGGAACTACACTAAGTGTATGTCAACTGGTTGAAATCAGAAGCCAGCACCAGCAACTGCCGTTTTTAAAAACCTGACGACACAAAATACAAACCAGAGCTCATAAGGAGATCACTGTTGTTTTGTCGTCGTATCTTCACTGAGATTTAATGTCATTTAGCACGAGGTTCATGGTATGTTATCACCACATACTGGAGCAGTAATGCCGTAACATTGGCCTTCATTTGTTGTTGTTGTGAAGTCACATTGTTGTGTAGAAGTGACATCAGTAAAACAAATGCTGGCCAGTTCACAAAGCTTGCGTAGGGGCTTCCTATTGGCAGTATGAATACCAACAGAATAAAGCCCTTAAAGGTGTTTAGTTCCCCAGGACCTTCCCCGTGAACAGTTCCACTCAAATAGTCCCTAGAACTGTTTGGTCTGAAAACACCTAATATACTAACAACCCATCCCAACACAGAGACAAAGCTGTTTCTAACCAGCCTTATATAACAGTCTTTCAGAACTTCCATCTTCTTGTAGCACAGGTAGAAATAGTTCAATCTTCGCAACAACCTTAAATGGGTAAAGCTATTGAGAACAAAGTCATAAGACAGTGGTTATGTGGAGAGACCTTGGTTCCTTAAAGTCTTGTTTGGATAAGCAGTAGATGAAATAGTTCCAAATGGTGCAAGACTGACAGTACTTAAAGTCTGACACAGAACAAACAGGTAATTTATGTACTTTTCACAATGCCATAAGACTGTGCCATCAAAGACGGGAAATCCCACAAGTAACTAAGTTAAGGTAATCACCTGAAGCATCACAATCTAATAATGCCAGCAGAGTGCAAGCTCTTGCACCCTCACTAGTAAGTACGCCCATCGCCAGAAGCCAGTAGACAGACTCTCAGAGGATCGACCACACAACTGACTATAACACTAACACATGTTTCCTCCTGCATTTGTCCCTTCAGTTACTGTCATTTACATCATAGACGGTTGAAACAAGCACAAATATACTCAAAGTTAAACATAGTCCAATTCAATTTCTATGAAATTTAGTCCAACAGCACCCTGCAATTTATCCGTTCAAGTGTTAATTGTGTAATTATTGGCTGCTTAAGTAACTTTACAGAAATGATTGAGGCTTATTTATGTCAATTAAAGTTAACTGTCTTGTTAATTCATTTAAACTCTGATTATGATCCAAAGTTCACCACAAATAACTCACTGGGTGTGTGAAATTTATTCGCCAGGGAATTTGTTTGGCTCTGCGGGTCTTCTCTCCCTCCTCTCCTCACATCTTTGGTCATCATGATAAAAGAAATATTTTATGGACAGATTCTCTATTTACCCATATGGCCTTATACATGAAAAGACACCACACATACCTGTCACTTTTTAAAATGGAACCCACTAAGGTAAAGGTCAGCGCCATCTCAAAGTTGTCTCTCTCCCCTGAGAGCCCTTTCAAGTGGACACATACTCACGCAGGGGCCAAGACATGACACTACAACAAGCAGGCTTGGACAGGCGATGAAAGGATCGATGAATAATTTAACCCCTAACATCATATTTCCCCTGGCAGTAATGTATACAGACGGGCTTTCATGTGTGTGTCTGTCCATGTGTGTGCTGATACTTATGGGTTTGTGTCCACCTTAATTTTGTGTATGCACTATACGCTGAAAGGTGGCTATTTCAGCAGTGTAATGTGATGTGTGGGAGTATTATCAGAGCTGTAGGTATGACAGACACGCAGCCCGAGAGCTGACTTCCTGGAATTGCATTTTGTTGGCCGTCTCCAATATGAGACCTGTCACCTCGCTCCCTCCAGGCCATGCAATCTGTGATTGAGGCATTTCTGCGAGGTGTCACTATCAAGGGTGCATGCTTGTGAGGGTTTTTGTGTTTCTGTCTATCTCCATGTGTGTGTTAGGTAATAGGCTGGTTTTCATTCCGATGAAGAGTTTTACACAATTTACACTCTGTCTCACTTTCTTTCTCTTCTTCTGCAATCATCTTGCTGTCACTTTGCTCACCTTTCATTTCGACCATCTTTTTTCTGTCACCGCATCCCTCCATTTTGCTTATTTCTTTCTTTCATCCTTTCTTCCCTTCTGTCCTTTCCACCCATCCTCACCTCCTGTACCCACCTCTCTCCCTGTCAACACTGCCATAGCTTGGGGAGCTCTTCAGTGTATTACAGACCTCTCACCACTACTTCTCTTTATGGCACTTTCTCTTTTTAAATTCAATCAGGCTTCAATGGAGCCCCCCAGAACCATTTCAATTTACTACCTGGACGCCACAGGATGGAAAGTCCTACGCTAACATAAAGGTCTAAATGGAACGGAGGGCTAACAGAGAGCGAGAGAGAAGAGGGATGGAGGACAGGTTTGGCAAGGAGGGGAGGGAGTGTATTGAAATGCTGCCACAGAGAGATAACAGCAGTGGAGTGGTAAAAATAGAGAGAGGCAGGGGAATTAGGGGAAAAGGGTGAGAGAGAAAGATGAGGGAGAGGGAAGAGTCTGAAGCGTTACAGGGGATAAGAGTGCAGAGATGACAGCAGGGGAGAAAAAAAGGAGTAAAACCAAGGGTGAGAGATAGAGGGGAGGAGACAAGGGCACACAGTAAGGAGAAGAAGTGATAAATATAAAGTGTTTTTCTAATCAGAGGTGAGTGTGATGTGAAACGGCTCATCTACTGTAGCAACCTGTTTGGAGGAATGCATCAACCTTTAGACGTCTATGATATGAAGTCCTAGTATATTGTGCTGGAAGGTGTAAAGAAAATTCAGTATACAGCACACACATACCTCAATGGGAATGTAAGATTAAACTTTTTTTGTGTGTGCAGAATTGTTTCATTTATATAGATAACTCAGTAGAATGACATCCTTTCACCTGTGGCCGTTGTATTTTTGAGAAAATATCTGAACCATCGTCATTTCCTCATAACAATCCTTTTGACCTCGGCTTGCCCGCTTACTTCGGGGCAACTTTCCATTCACTCTCCCCTCTGGGCCAAAATAGACTGCTCATGTCCTTCTCTGCTGCCAGCGCTTTGTGTGTTATGTGCAGGTTAAGTGTTTTTCTCAGTAGTTTTCAGGCGAATTGAAAAGTGCTTTCTCGCACTTTGCTCTCCCAGGGATATTTGCCGTTTTTTGGTCTTGCTGAGTCATTCATTCAACCATGAGTGTCCTTCATTGCTCAAAAGGACCATATCATCACCATCAACTCTGATTAGAAAAGAACATAATGTTTCTGTGTGTGTGTGTGTCAGTGTTTACAAAGATGGACCAAACACTTATTTTATCATTTTGGCTCCCGTGCTTACTCTATTGCTCTCATGCTGTATCTCTGATTTACTACTTAAAAACTTGCTGACTTTTCCCAAAGCAGAAAATATGAACCCAGTTCAGAGAAACTTATGTTGTCTGAACTAAGCACTGACATACGTGTATTTTTTCTTGTATTTTTTTTCTCTCACTCTGCTTTTTATCGTTGTGTACTTTAGATAGCACCTTTAATTAGATCCTTCATCCTTTGACCTGACGGCTTTTAGCTTATGCTGAATTAACAAATAATTCAATGAGAAAATTGTGGGGCATTAACTGTAAGCTAGAGGGTCATCTTGATACCCTTTTGGATGTGAAGACTTAAAAAGACAACGCTGCTAGATCTTTTTAAGACAGTTTTCCCACTGTGTTGTTTTTTAAGGGCCTGATTAAAGTTCAATCTTTACACCATTTTGTATGGACTTAGACTGTAGTTTATAGCAGGGATGTCACATTCATTTTAGTCCAGTTGCCACATGCAGCCCGGCTTGACCTCAGGAGGGCTGGACACAAAAAAGGCATAGCACAATAACTGCTATATAACAACATCTACAAATTAAACTTGCCGTCTGAATATGGCTTTTAAGCGGATACTATTTCGTTAGCAGTACGGTAGCTAGCTTTCACAACTGCATCGCTCACCTCTTGACTACAGCTAAAAAAAAATAGACTGCTGTTTCTTCAAACCGCTCAACAACTCTTGTATCTTCTCTGCTGTCAGTTGTCCTTGAAAGTTGTTGTAGTTCTCGGCATGATGAGTCTGATAGTGGCATTTAAGGATTTATTGTTTCAGCAAAGAAATGTGCTGTGAACACACCAAGCACACTGGTTTCCCATTTACCTCCATGGTCCATTTTTCACCTTTAAAACCAGGACGATTACACCATTTATTCAACATCACAATATAATGTTATCTAATATCTAAGACAATATAGTTTCATATCTTATTAACAATATAATCTCTTGATATGCCCAGCCCTCCATAAATACTGTTTGTATTAGAAAAGGAGTCACTTTTTCGTCTCAGTAATTGTTGATTATTGTATCTGCTCTCTCTGCTTTGTTTTTCATTTCCTGGCTTACTTAAATAAAGCAAACCCCTTCCCCCGTTTCTGTAAATGTCACCTGTGGGAGGCCACTTAAAGCTCGGCTTATTAATCAGACTCGTTTTATAAGGAGGAGATGAACACTTATCTACTTAAGCATTGAGCAGAGTACAATCAGACCAGAAACAGTATTTGTCTGCACCTGCCTATCTGACTAGGAACAGTTTGTGTGATTGTGTCTCTGCACTGAGCAATCGCTGCCTCTTATTAACCAAATAGGCATTTGAAGGAGCCATACACCCACACGTATACACACCATGGGACCGGCCATAAACGGTGCCTTCACCTGCCACTCTGTGTGCATTGACTGACATTGTACTGTGTGCACAAAAGGAGTAATTTAGGCCCGCTTGCCTCCCATTGTGACATTGACGCATCTTTGCCACTCATTAGTCTTAATGACTCAATGTAGCCTGTGAGAGAGCTGAACCTCCCACAGCCCTTCCTCATTCACGGAATAGTAAAAAGAAAACAAAATTTCAACAGTTAACTGCCATTTAAATGTAAATGGGTAAAGTGCTCCATCGTCCACAGGGGAGATTTATACAAAACTTAATTTTAAATGACAATAATAAGCCTTTTAACAGCTTTAAATGCTTCAGGTTTTACAATATTGTGACTGTTAGTGGTTGGGGATCACTTTCTTTTTTTTTCTACTATTGACGACAAACAGACAGATCTTAAGATTTAAACTTAATGGCATATAACAGTTAAGGAAATAGGGACTTTGTACTGAAGCTGCAGTTGGTAACTCTGGGGTAAATTTAGTCACTTTTTTATGTTCTGTTTGGAAAAAATTTCATAATACCAGTAGACAGCTATTAGTAAGTGACGTGGTCCTATCACTCCTGTGGTATTTTCCCAATCAATGACGCTCTCTGGACTCCCTGTCCTGATTGGCCGGTCTGTGCTGTGTTTCTTAGCGACAGGTGAGGTCGGCACAAGCTGATTAACTGTGCAGTATGCTCTGACTCGCCGAAGCAAAAACTGGGAGGGAAGGCTGCAGCGGGGTTGCTTTCCAATGAGTTTCATGCTACAGCTAACGTTAGCTTGTTAGCTCGTTGGCAGAAGTTACCAACTGCAGCTTTAAGCAGCTTGTAATTTTCTTCTCTGGTTGCTGCTGCTATTCCTTAGTGTAGATACCTCACTGGCTCCTGCTCAATGCTTGCCACGATTCGTCTGTGTGGGCGCCATATTAGGCAGGTAAAGATCTACTACTTATCAAATACATGTGTATGGAGAGAAGCAGATTTTACTTCAAAATCGACTGTAACTTGCTTAATTCTGGACCAATTTTCATTAAATTTGTTTTGTTATGAATATCAGAAAGTAAAAATGATGGTGGTTACGTGTTGGAATTAATTTCAGTTATTGGACGCAATCTAATTAGCTCTGTGCCAAAACAGTAATCTTCTGAATGGCCACAACAGTGGGACACGCAGGCTCTGACCTATGAATACATCAGCTGTAAAGAGTTTCTCCCAAAGTTGTAGAAGGCTGTACATTATTATAAAGCCCCTGATTGCTTGTTTATGTATTACCAATTAACTCAACTCTATTTTCACTTTCCATTTCTAATTTTCTCAAACTTCCTCACCCCCTCTCTGTTTGTACTCTTGAGTGTTGACCTCCCCAATATGGCGCCTGGGCAGACGCACGTCAAACTGGGAATTCGGTGTCTACGTTTCTAT
This sequence comes from Naso brachycentron, assembly GCA_029874485.1. NCBI lineage: Eukaryota > Metazoa > Chordata > Actinopteri > Acanthuriformes > Acanthuridae > Naso > Naso brachycentron. Next base: position 11,764,281 of record JAQFJA010000015.1, read on the forward strand.
ATCTGTGGTTTACACAATCATTGGTAAAGCTGTGAGTCCATATTTATCCTAAAAAATCCTACTATTTACCATTCAGTAAAGAAGACAGCCCATTATATAAAATTTATACTTCAGTGACAAACCTTCAGAAATAAAAAGATCTGGTCCACTGAAAGCTTGAAGGCTGTTGTGAATGGTAATGAACCAGCAGTGGACAGGTTTGTACCCCTGCTGCTATGATTTCCTTGCCTTAGGCAACGCGCCAGGGAAGGTGTGTGTCTTTGAAACCAAGTTTTAGTGGAGTGGGTGATTTTTTTTCACAGCCCTGGATATACCCATCACACACAAGAAGGAATCTAATAATTAAAACATGGGCTGTAGACAATGATTCAGTACAAAATTCACTGGCATGCTCTTATCACTGAGGCAGGCCAACTAAACTAGAATTTATTTTAATAATAATGCATTGCCTCATTACAGAGCTCAGTACTTGATTGATTTTTTACATTACTTCTTGACTGAAGTTTGCAAAAATTCCCTAAATGCTCCCAAATTGACCAAAAAAAATCTATGAAGAGAATTTACGTCAAATTTGCTGTGGTTGAAGGCTTTATGTGGCTGTTTAGGATGAAAATACTTCACCAGCATCTATATTTGGACATCAGTACTTCGTATCTGTACTGTACTAACACCTTGACTACATTACTCTTAGAGAAAAGACTAATGAGAGAGAAAGTCTTGTGTGGAATTAGAGAGAGATAAAGAGATGGAGGGTGGAGAGTGCACTGTAGGAAGATGGAGGAGTAGGCCAGCAGCGGCGGTAAGGTGGTGATTTGTCTTTGAGGCTCTGTGGTGTTGGTGTTGGCAGCGTCAGCCTAAACAAGGCCATCTCATTTCCTGTTGTCTGCAGGAAGCAGCTGTCTGCTACCGCTGCTGCTGCTGCTGCTACTCACAGCCCCTGGTCATCAATCTCCCCTGTTTTAATTGGTCTGCACCACACTGCGGCGGGTCTACACACACACACACTCACACATATACACACACACACACACTGAACATCTGTAACATGTTCCTACAGTACATCATCTGTGGATGTCGCATCTCTGCTTCCAACACACACTGTGCCTTTATGTTTATTAAAAGCTGCTGTTATCCAGAGAGTGAAGGTGCGTAACGAACTTCCTTGATTTCATTAAAGATGCGCCTTTATGTCTGTTTTTACAAATTCTGG
>JAQFJA010000015.1:11766066-11777434 GCA_029874485.1 Naso brachycentron
TTAGGTGGAGGCAGGCTAGCACTTCCCATTGACTACCAGTATTTGAGCTAAGCTAATTAGTGGTGGGCGAGCTCTGCTTGTCTCTTCCTTGTTACTTCACACACAGACGAAAGAATGGGATCTATCTTCTTGTCTGAAACTTGGGAGGGAGGCAAATAACAAAAAAAAAAGTTGGCGTGTCCCTTTAAGAAGCCTCTCATTTTCTATGTATCATTGGAATGAAACAAAGGGACTAAATTCCTTTTGCAACCAGCAAGTCCCCCAGAAAGCAGCATGAGTTTCAGTTTAATATGTTTCCAGTTCTGTCTTTGACTCCTTGCCATATGTGCTGTATGCTCTTGTACGTTTTGTGTTTTTGTCCTCGTGTACAGGATGCTCAGTATGAATTTTACCTAGTAGCTTAAATAAAGTTGTGTGAATTGAATTAAATTAAACTAACGATGTAGAATATGTAGTTTTTTCTTTATATGTGGCAGGGTCGAGTTAAACAAATGACCAGCAGATTATCTTGCACTGACAGCTCATTTCTTATGTCATCCATTGTTTTCCATTAAGAGTCAACGTTGGCTCTGTGTTTTATGTCCTATTAGCCTCACTCTCCCAAGGCAAGGTCCTGATTATGAAGCCCATTTATACCTGCTGCTGTAAGCATGTAGACACACACACGCACACACATTCAGATGATTTACATAATGCGTCTTTGCACCTATCTATCATGCTCCTGTCTTTCCTGCTTTTGTTCTCTCAAAACAACACATGCTCAAGTCCCCCCTCTCCTGCGCAGGCACGCACATACACACACACTCCGTTACACTCGTCTGCTCTCACACATGTGCAAACACACCGCAAGACTTCAGTGTAGGTGATGCTGCAGCAGGGGCAAAGGCAGGGTATAAACAGCAGGGAGTCTGGCACAGGCGTAGGCGGTGTGTGGGAAGACCATATGCATTTCACCAGGCACTGATGGAAACACACGCTCATACGCTTAATCACACACAGCATTGTCACATACAAAAAATTAAACAATTTATGCACCCATCTCACTCTTTCTGTCTTTGTCTTTCTCTGTCTTACACATACACACACACAAAAACACACACAAACACACACACACACACACACTGCAAATCCTGTACAGGTTTCAGATGGTACACACCAACTGGAATCTTAATTCTTCGTCAAAACCGTGATTTAAAAAAGAAAAACTTCACTCAACTGGTCTTGCAGTGTGAGCTGGTGGAAAAAGCTGACACAGTGCCATCTAGTGGTGCTTGTGGGATTTGCTCACGGTCTTGGATCATTTACCTGAAAAGTGTAGATATATTTTTCTGAAGTACATTTTATATTTTTTTACATAAAAGAAAGTCTGTTTGGATCAAGCAAGTAGTCATACAGAGTATGATTTTCTCTCAACCATATTTTCAATTTTCCTATATTTTAATGCGGTTTTACGGTCACATGCTTTGAAACCTCTTGAGTAGGTCTTCATATTATTGAGTGTGACTTCATTAATTTAACACAGCCATAGAAGTAAGTCATCAGAGTGTATTGGAGTGTGTCATATTCCCAAAGAATATTGAATATGCAGTTGGATAACAATTAAAAGATGCAATTGTTGCAGTTATGACCTGATTCTTTGGAATGAAAGCTAATGTTGGTTGTGCCATAAAACCCATAAAGTATCATCATCCATTAAAACCCCTTAATGACTTTGAAATCTTCCCAAAGTGACTGGGTAGTGTTGCCAGTATGAATAATTGCATGTAGGCAAGTGCTTTCAAGTGTCTCTGGATGTGGTATATTGATGTATTGGCATGTGACTATACATTTTTATGTCAGTCTGTGAGTGTGTCAGTGTGTGTGTGTTCGTGTGACAAAGACAGACTGATTTTGCGTGTGCAGTAGACAGGTACACGCACACATGTCTGCTCTCGCTCTCTCCCTCCTCCTCTCTCGGCTGGCAGGGGTTCAGTGTGTCCTGTCCTTGGTGTGTGACAGGTCTTTGCAGAACAAGCCTTCCTCTCTGGGCGGCGAAATCAAAATTCACCATAGTTGATAGGTTCGTGCCTGCAGGGAATTCTGCGAGATTTAAAAATGCTGACTCTCTAATCGATCTTAGCACACTCTTATTCTGCTGTCTTTCCTAAATCTTTGTCTTTATCCCATTCCTCTTTCGGCATCATTACGCCGCTGCTGCAGATAGAGATGGATGATGGGATCTCAACCCTTTCCATTTAAAGAAGCATTTGTTACCTTAGGTTTAGTTCCCAGAGGGAAATGAATTTGGAGCTGTTGCTATAAAACATCTTTGTCTCTGTCTTTTCTCATTTGTTTTAGTCACCTTAAAAAAATCTAACTTTGGCTTTCCCAACAATTTAGAGATTCATTAGTATGCAATGGGTTCGCTCATTAGGCAAATCCCTGTTGGTATACATAAAGCCATCCAGGAATGTTATTTCTTAATGTACATACATGTAGGGCATGGCATCTGCAATTATCCAGCTCCAGACCCAAGGCTCTGACATCTGTTTTCTAATGACAGGTGATTACATGCTGTCAAGTGCAGCCATCGGTAGTTGCTGCTAAGAAACTGGGATTGGAGTGCGACTGGTGCCGCCATTTCAGTTCCAGTGGAGACAACACACCGCAAGGGGGGCACAGGGATGCTGTGGCAAACTCCCTCTGAATTTGAATGTCAGTCCTGGTGTGTGAGTGTGCCTGTGCATATGCATTTAAGAGTGTGTGATGAGTTCCGGGCACCTACTTGTGGTGAGTGGATGGCCATTTGAAGGCGAAGGCAGTCTGTAGCTCTCTAGATGGACAAACTGACTTATTCTGTGTTTTTCTCTGCCTTGTCATTGGAGTTGTTGTTTCAAATAGAGGTGGGACGATTAGAAAATTTCATGTCATGATTATTGTGGCCAAAAGTTATTGTGATACACAATATTATTGCAATAATAAAAAAAAAATCTAAAAAAATATATATATATTTTTTAATTTCGAAAAAAATTTAAATACGTATATATAGATACATTGAGAAAACATTAAGAAATAGAAAAAAGAGAATGGCAATAAAACATTCTTTAATCACTTTACCTTAGAACCTTTGCTGAATCACGTTCATAGAGGACACAGCTTGTTAAAAACAAAAAGAAAATAAATAATTAAGGTAATGATAAATTATAAGGCATCCCTGCGGAACTAAAGGATTAATTTAAAAAAATACTGTTTGAGTAAGTTTACTCTGTTCTATAAAGTCCAATTCGCATGAATAGTGAGGATTACATGAAGTTAGTCATTGGAGACACTTTAAAGCATGATTTTGTAATTCATTAAAATTCACCACAATTAAATTATTGTAAATGTTTTTAATCGCATTAACGATAAAAACAAAACATTTTCCATTCCTAGTCTCAAATGTTAAAATTCTAGTGAGATTTACCTTTAAAACTGAGCCTTAAAAACTAGAGAAATGAAAATCACAAATCACAAAATTTCTAACCACCATTTAAGAAATTAGGGGGAAAAAAGTTTCATTTTGTGAAGATACTTTCATAAATTTGTTTGTCCAAGCATAATTTACATAATATGAAGTTAAGTAATTATACAAAGTAATGTGAAGTATTGCTCAATGCAAAATTTTCATATTAAGCGTGTCATAGTTTTTCAGCAAGCAGCTACTTTCATTACAGTTGAGCTTCCAGTCATTAGTTGATTAAAAAAGAAGGAAAATCGCCACAAGATTTCTATTACACTGTAAAAATATTACTTCAGCCCAATACTGCAAAGACTGAAGATGCTCGGTCTGCTCTTGCATAAGTAGAAAAGGGCAGAAAATCCTCACAGTTAAGAACTTCAAACTGCAAGATGTTTGGCATTTTAGAGGGAAATAATAAAATATTTTCCAAATTAGATAATACTCTGAAGTGTTAAACATCTGCTCTGCTTTAATGTCATTAAACAGTTCATTCTTAGCAGAATATTAATGAATTTACTGTTACTACAATTAGCAGCAGCCATTACTGTAATGAGTAATTAATTTGCACCAGTAGCACACTCCCTCTTGGTCTTCCTCTATTTCTAATTCCTTCTTGTAATTGACGCCTACTGTTACAACCTTTGCTGCATTTAAGTCTGTGCGTTCATGTGTGCCACAATAGTTTTAGGACAGTTGGAATTAGTGTGTGCGTGTGCGAGGGCAGATAAGCAGATTATTTATTATTGAGATTTCACGCACAGGGGCGAGTCTACACTGTGTAGTTGCTGCTGTGTCTCTGCTGCGCCTCCACCTTGTCTCCTTTGTGACTTGGCTGACACCTCTCCTGCGCACAGCTGCCATATGGTTGACTGGTGTGTTTTGTTGTCACCTGGCAATGAAACTGACATTTTTAGTGTCACATTGGGTCCAATTATAATAGCCTCATAAGCTAAAGCAGCACAATTACTGAATTCTAGTGCTTCTGAAAAGGATTGAAAGCATCCTTTGAAAGAGTAATGTTTTTTAATCTAAAAGTGATGGATTTGAAGGAAGCAGGCGTGCGGTTTATGGACTTTAATGCCTCCACGCTGGCGACAGCTGTGGCCAGAGGCATAATGTTTTCGAATGGCTCTTCCATTCTTGTGAACGCAATATCTCAAGAACGCCTTTTAAAATATTAACATCCGCTTGGACTCAGAGATAAACTGATTAGAAGTTGGTGGTTTAAGTCAAAGTCAAGGTCAACTCACGAAACCCATTTTTGTCCATTACTCAAGAAGTTCTAAGCTTATTATGACAAAATTTTGCACAAATTCTGGCAAGACTTTACTGAAAGCATGCATCTATACTGCATTATAACACATTATGAGCATATAGAACACGTTACAACACATTATTAACCACTTTTAATGGGTTGTAGGTGGTTATGTAAGGTTGACCCTAACCATGCATGTAATTATGATAATACAGCTTAAATAAAAATAAAAAAAATATATATATGTTTTGTTTTTTTTTTTCCTTTTGCTCTGTCAAGGAATTGGGACAGTGCAGGAATATTTTTGTGGGAGTGGGATTGGACTGGAATGGAAATCCACTCCTGTGTCACCCTGTGTTATATTGACTTTTACATGGTACGGCATTTTTCTGAAATGAGTTGCCTTTATCTATTTAGCTATGCAGGCACAGTTATTCCAGCAGCATTAATAGTATGTGACGGATGTTACCTGCTTTTATGAAACAGTGTTATGCTGATCTGAAAAACATTTCTGAAATGTGCTTTGATTATTTAATGTAGGGAGACTTCAGACTTGTTAAAAGAAAAAAATAAGACTTTCTTCAAAGCTAATATAGAGGAAACTCCAGCCGGACCAGTTGAGAAGACATATCTGTTTTTTTTGTCTTTTTTTTTTGTAAATGTATCTGCTGTAGCTCAGCTCATGATAACTGGTAAAACGATGTCAATTTAGACCAATGTAAAGTCAAGCTCAGCTGTAGCCTGGAGACATCAAATGAGGCTAGCTGTCATTCTTCGGTGAGAGGTCAGGCTGCCTCTCCATGTTTTTGTGTAGGAGGTTTGGCTCAGAGCACAAGCCTTTGCAAATGACCGCGTACTGCACGCATAGAAAGAATTCTTCTGAGTTTTGTCAAAAAGGTTGATGGTACAAGGATGGAAAAAGTTTTTAGAAAAGGAGGACATTTAAGCAAGTATCCACAACATCAAAGTGCTGTTTGAAAGTTAGGTTAGGATAATTAGTTGTGATGTTAAAGTTTGGGTTAGCGGCTGGGGAATGATAGTTTTAATGACGGTCCTCACAAATAAAGAAGCACAAGTATATGTGTGTGCGTGTTGTGTCGTTTGTCATCACCACCATCATCTTTACAACAAACATATTCTCCGTGCAGTATGTCACGCCATCAACGAGGTGGATGTTTGGATGATGTGGTTGTAATGATAATGAGCTTGCAGAGATTTTCTTTCAGGAGCCATTTGAAGCTCCGCTGTGCTTTGCCACATGTTATTAAATCCATTTGCATTTTAAACAGCCTTGCGACTCTATATTGCACACGAATTGTCTCGCAAAACATTCTGTTCAATGCATGTTGTTTTGCTCTGGAAACTTACAGTCTGACAAAGAAACTTTGCTGACATGAGCTCTTGGGGTTTGCATTGCGGGCCCTGACAGTGCTTTTATTCTAGTTACCTTGCTAAACTTATGTACAACACACACTCTGTATACTTGTGAAGCGGCCTGCGGCTTGGCTCCAGATGGCCGTCTAGAAAGACAAAGCCATTTTACAGCCTCATCCCTGCTACATTACTCAAACGTTATCACCCCTGCCTACAAAAATCCATCTGTTCTCACACACTAACTTGAAGATCCATCATGTTGACACTTGTATTGAAACAATGACAATAATGACAGCCCGAGATGGATCTCAGAACAACACCATGCACGTTTAAACTGGCAACTTTTGTCCTCAGATCGATTCTTGGAAATGAAGTTGTCAGCAGAAATTGCAGGTTTTTTTTCCTTTTTTGTTAAGGAGGAGTGTTTAAGTTGTGCTCTCTACATATTTATACAAGAGGCTTTATGTCTGGCCCCGATTGTTTTGCAAGCTTGACGATTTTAATGAGGCCACAGAAGAGTTTCTCCTGCTTAACTTTCTGTTGTGGTTGATTTTCAGTGGGGATCAATGAAGGATTTAGAATAGGTTTAGGTTCCTCGCGCATGTTTCCTCTCTCTTGCTGACTCTGACACACAAGGATGCACTTACCAACGGCACACACACACACACACAGACTCTTGCTGACTAATTGGGTGCAGATGCTGAAAAGTGTGATGTTGCAGCTTGTGTATCTACGTGTGTTTTTATGTGTGCCTGTGCGTACACACAACTTACTTGCATACGTTCATGCATGCTTAACTTAAGCTAATCAATCATCCACCTCTGGTTGTCTGCAGTGCTGCAGACTCCTGGTTCTCACTCCCCCTGCACATTAGCATGGACACTGTTTCCAAGCAATGGAGTCTTTCTCCTGCTTGGCCCTGTCCATCCAAATCACCATCTTCAGTCATTTTTGTACCTTTATTCCTAACTTATTTTTTTAGTTTTTGTCCACAGATTTTCATGGCTTTCTCATATAGAACATTTTATTACCCTTGCTGTCTTTTTTTATAAGTTTGGATCATATGTATTACAGGTCCTACAGGTCAAAGGATTCTTTTGTGAGGAGTTTGATTTATTTGTGCATTTATATGTGCTGTACGCTTGAGAGGACACTCGCTCTTGCATGGTTTGCCCCGTGGAGTGTGTGAGACGAGGCCAGTGACCAATGATTCTCTGACAAACGAGGTGTGCGTGTGCCTCCACCAGCTCATACATTACTGTCTGACCCTATCTGACCAACCAGACACCAGCTTTCTGGGGGAAATCAAAGGTCACGCATACTAAAGCCCAAAACGTTTTGTAATATTAAAGGATATTCTCGATTTTTTGATGTAGGGTCTCATTTCAGACTTCTCCAGTCCTATTTCTATCGATAGAAACCATTTTTAGCTCATTTGATGCAGTATGGACTCTAGTTGGCTCGCCATTTAGCTGCAAATGCTAATGCTAGCGCAAGTCAATGGACCCAGTAACATTCTCTACCAAATTCCAATTAAACACTCCACAGTGCACCCAAAGCAAGTCAAACATGACGGCAGCCTATTGAAGTCGAGTGTTCGTTCATAATTTTAGAAGTCAAACTATGGCTGAATTTCTTTGATTTGTGGCTCTGATTAAGATTATTAACAACAGGAAGCTGCCAAACTGTCTACTTCCTGTTGCTACAAAGCCACAACTTTAGAAAATTCCGTCATAATTTGACTTCTAAAATTATTGTAACAACGCTCAAATTCATCTCAATAGACTGTCGTCATATTTGATTTGCTTTGAGTGCGCTGTGGAAAGTTAAATCAGTGTTTGGTAGAGAATGCTACTGGATCAATTGGCTTGGGTTGCTGTTAGCGTACACGGCTAAACTTAGAGCCGTTTAAACTCTATTCTGTATCAAATGAGCCGAAAATGGTTGTTTTGATTGAAATAGGACTTGAAACGTCCAAAAGGAGGTAATGTCCCTTTAATGCGGTAAATTGCTTAGTTATTTGTGTTTATTTTACCAAAAATAATTGTTAATTTTAACTTTCCAATTAAGAAAAAATTGTAGATTTTTAAATGGTGTTGCACACACTCAAATATCTTAGAGATGCTTGGTACAGCTGAAGTCTTGCACTAATGGCACCAAGCAGCTCCACAGGAGCACTATTAGGTTAACTACCTGGCTCAACGGCACCTCGAGAGTCATACACAGCTTTCCAAAATGACTTCCTGCGGCGAATCTTACCCTCCTAGTTGATGTTGAACTCACTGATGCAAGGCTACAGTGTTGCTGGTAACAATCTGTGTCCCATTGCTCCTCTTTCAGACATTTTGGTGAATTAGCCACCATTCACAGTTGATGTTGTGATGTTGGAGCGTCTTAGCTGTTCTAATGTTTGTTTGTTTTGACTGTTTTTTTTTTCCCCAGGTTCATTCAGGAGATAGAGATGAACATGGGCCCAGGCCAGGCCAAGCAGTGCCAGCTCCGAGCCTTCCTTACTTACTACATCAATGACCTCTTTCTCAATCAGGTAAGTTAAATGACACATTTCTGCAGACTGACTGGGCAACACACCAGCACTTAAATAATCCTTTAATGGCATGTTAAAGCTCCAGTTTTTATAATAAGAAAAACTTCAGCTCTGAGACATTTTGTTCAACTAAATAACATGTCACAGTCAGTTCTTGTTGCTTAATAGCTGCGACCTTTTGTGCTATATTAGATTTAAAAACATTCCACTGATGCAGTTGTGGTGCTTGAATTCTTGAAAGCTGAAAAAGCATTTCAGATGACAGATGAGCATCTTTAAGACTCAAGCAAGTCTTGTTGCCTTCATTTAGCACTTACAAACTGTCTGACTGAGAAACTTTACAAACATCCTCTCAACATTATCTCAATAGAATTTTTGCTTTTGCACAACTGTACTTTTATTTCCGAGCTGGTGCTTCTCCATAGGTGATCAACCGAATGGCAGAAGATAAATAAAAGCTTCCCTGGTACATACTGTATATATGTATATATAAATAAAGGATTTCTGCATAACATGAAACACCTCTGCATCTACTCATGTGTTGCTTGTTTTGTAGCTGCTTTCAGTTTTCACGCAAACAGAAACTGTTTGGCCCTGAGGCTTTATCAAGAAATTTGAACTATTCAGTCGCTTAAACAATGTGCTCTATGCAGACGGCCATCTGGAGCCGAGCAATTTTTTTCACATGAAAAATTAGCAAGTGTTTTGAATTGCAGTGACTTTTGTTTTCACTAATGGGAACATCATCTTCACCTTCAGGGATTATTAAATCAAAACAAAAGAACATCGAAAAATAGCAAAATGCAGGCTGATTTCTACACATATTGCTTCAGCTTTATCCTGTTTTACATGTACTGTATATTCAAAACTTCTGTTACTGAACCTTAGGTGCGAACAGAAATCAACAAGGAAATTGAGGCAGTGAGCAAGGCAGCTGACCCTTTGAAGATTCTTGCCAGTGCTGATACCATGAAGGTCCTCGGCGTCCAGAGGCCTGTACTGCAGGTGAGCAACAGCCAACATATAAACTCTCTATTCACCAGGTATGTACTTACATGAGGGGAATGACTTTTAAAGAAATACAAATCATGATCTCAGGGAATACGCTAGAGCCAATTACAAATCATTTCACAGAGCGTATTTTCTTATTGGCTGCCTGCAAAGGTAGATGTTGCTCTTCCAGCTGTAGCAGTTCATGATAGATAACGGCAAGTCTACCTTCCTCCAGATGCTATTAGTAAACGCTAACTGTGACTAACATGGAGCTGTGCCACACAACTTTACAGGCAGATTTTATGAACCCAGACACTTCGTCATTCATTTTTTCAACCTGTCTAGAACTTCCACAACTGATATAGTGCAGCAAAAATGGTTATTCTGGCTGCAGTTAATGACAGAAAGTGGAAAGTCCCTCCCCCTCCACTGAACACACTAATATAAACGGGCTGTGCACTTTGCATGACTGATGCGATTGAAGAGATGATCCAAAATATGATCCAGTATGATAAAGTAACACAATACTGACGTTTATGACTTTCTGTCTGAACGCAGCTTTGGGAGTCTTATGCTAGCTTGATTTCCAGATGTTGCCTACCTCAGCTTTATTTAGTCAGTTAGGAAGGATTAAAGCAACACAAAGTTCCATCGTCTCTTAATAACATGCTCTGCAAAGTCTTCATATACATGTATCAAGTTAAACTGTGAACACTGGATGGGAATCACTTTAAACTTCTGGTGACACAGGTTCACACCCAGCCACCTGTGAGCGGTTAGAAGGGATTATAAAAAAAAACACGCAATGTGTTTGTTTGCTACTGTTTCCCTTTTGTACTGCTGTTCAATGGAGGAGGGCTCTCTTAAGTACACTCACCTTGCAACTCTGTGATCTCAGTTGGCTCAGGAGCAGGCAGACACACACACAAACACACACACACAAACACGCACACGCACACAAACACGCACTTTCGCCCTCTCTGTTTTGCTCACAGATCATTATGCCCACCCTGCCACCTATCTCACAGGATCATAATTGGACTTGAAAATGTGCTTGATCTCTGAGTTTGTAGCCTTGCTAACTGGTGGTCGAATACACACACACACACACACACACACAGTTATATCTTTCCGTCTCTCGTTCCAAGGGCAGTTTTTTGTAGGAGGCAAGTGATTACGATGGCTAACCTAACAGGAGAAGTAGAGAGTTTTTGGTTCAGACACATGACTGTGTTACTGCTGGACCTCACTAGCAACGAGGAAAATAGCTTTGCATTGTCGTGCTTGTCTTTATGTCTCTCTGTGTGCTGAAAGCTGTATGTACGCTCTAAAAGGCCTATACTGGTGTTCCTACATGTCAGCCTTCTTTTGTCAACATCGTCCACATGGGTTACCCTAAATTCCGCCCATTTTTCCCGAAATAGCTTTATCTATGAGATATCATGTTTGTTTACGTTTTGTCCATATTCAGTAAACATTACAGAAAGTAGCTGAAAATGTGTGACATTAGTTAAAAAGAATGTCTGTGTCAAAATCCTTCTTCATGCTAATATTCAGGCCAGGAAGCACATGTAAGGAACTATTTTTTCAGGCGTAATAACTTTGGTCTCCATGGCTCCCAACTTAATTCTCTCTCTCACTCTACGATTTTTGACCAAATAAATGCAGACATTCTCTTTAGAAGGGTGAATTACCTATACCTAGCAACTTTCATGTGTCCTAT
>JAQFJA010000015.1:11837367-11854535 GCA_029874485.1 Naso brachycentron
CCTCATTTATGCATCGTAGCAGTTTTTGAAGTCCTAGAAATGTTGGGAAACTTAACGACATTGTGTCTGTGTTTATAACATCATCCTTTTATATGTCAAATAATACAATTTATCTGTCTTACCACCCATGTCAGATTTCCCATTTCAGAGCAAGAATTGGGAATCCCTAGGCACCTAACGATTTGATTCAACTATGATTCAGGTGCCTGCGATTATGATGCGTCTTGATTTTATCTTAGTGTGACACAGCTGAGACATAGCATGGCTCCTGTCCAGTTCACTTTCTGTCAACTTTTGCAGAGACCAGAGGGATCTCACCGTCAGCCATGTTTCTTGTTTTTTTAATGTGCTCCTCGTAAAATGTCCGTTTGCGTGGCACGCTGCTATTTGGTTTGCCACCTTTTCATTTTGTCTGTTTTATGTTATTTAAAATTTCAGTTATTGATTATTGGACATTTCTGAATCGATTCAGAATTGTCCATGTCGCGTCCAATCGCGATGCATCTAAGGATTAATTTTTTTCCCACCACTATTCAGCGCGTAGCTCATTTATCTTACTTTTACCAACTAAGTCTCCCATGTTTGCCCCTCAAACTGTGATTTGAACCACGGTAAGATGTTTACATGCCATAGTGTCCTGGCTGCGAAAATCTCTTCTGCTGCTCCGTCACTGTATCAGCAGCAGGTGAAGCTGCAGTGATTCTTGCTCATCTCAGATGTAACCTGGTGTGAGGTCATCATATATACAGATATGAGATATTAATGTGGTCTTTTTTTGTGTCTCAGCTCTTTTTGCCATGGAGATTAATGTGACTAAAAACATGACGACTGGGGAGAGCACAGTGCTGTCTACGGCAACGGTTCCTCCTGAGGAGTTAAACCAACACGTTGGGGTCAAAGTTTACGACGACGGCAGGAAGTGTGTTTATGCCTTGAAGTCACATGAGGTATTTTTCATCATCAGATGATTTGGTGCAATACAAAGACGAAGTTAAGTTACACCATCAGGAATCAAAGTAACTTTATTGTCCCCCATTGTGGAAATGTTGTCTTTAGTTCTTCACCCATGCTGCAGCTATAGACAGCATTCACTCATTCACTCATACAGGCATGTAGTCTACTACATAATACTACTACTACTACTACTAATACTATTACATTAAGACCAGTTAATTTAGGATGAGAGTTTATAAAAATTATCTTTTTATAGAAATGTAAAGGCAGTTTGTGAGGTTGCAACTTTGGCTGTAAATTAAGACAACAAGCACACAATGCCCTGTAGTTTGAAATCTAGACTAAGGGGCTTCTAGCTGAGTTTTGTTGCAAGATCTGTGGTTGAATGCACAAAAGCTCATTAAGAAGAACGTGCAGTCCTTTAAAGGGATGTTCACACTTTATTTCTTTCTGGGGTTTTTTTGTTTTTTTTTTAATTTTCCTCTCTCCTGAGTTCCGGACAAGAAGATAGATAACGTTCTTTCTCTTCTCTTCTTCTTTCTCGACTGTGCGTGCAGTAACACGGAAGAGACAGGTAGAGCTCACCCCCTGCTAATAATCAGTGGGAAGTGCTAGCCTGCCTCCACCTATTGTCATCAGATATCAAATACAAGAATCAAATTAGAAGTAAACCGCAGTGTGCATGCACGCTAGTTAACAGCAGCAGAATAAGAAAAAATACATAAAGTGCTAATCTGAGTCTAAAAATAACAATGTGGTAAATAAACTTTCCAATAACTCTACATGGTCCTGTGCGGTTGCTGTGATTTGTTTATCTGATGACTTTAGGCTAGCACTTCCACTACCAGTATTTGAGCTAAGCTAATTAGCAATGGGCGAGCTCTGCCCGTCTCTTTCTTGTTACTGCATGCACAGTAGAAAAATTGTATCTACCTTCTTGTCTGGAACTCAGGAGGGAGAAAACCAACAAAAAGAACAAAAGTTGTAGGTAAAAGGAAGAATGATTACAGTCCATTGTATAGTACATAGGTATACTGTAGTCATCTTTCTTTTTTCAGTTCAAGCAGAATAACTTTCTCCAAGTCAGAGAACAATAAAAATGATCTGAAACTGATGCTGAAAACAGTCCCAGGTTGACAGTACTTGTCTTGTTAACATAATATAAAGTTATAGTAGAATAAAACCAAGATTATCAACACATTTCTGGCCCTTGACTTGGCAGAGTTAGCCAGGTTTTCACATTATAATTAAATCCTGATGTAATTATTGACCTAAACAAAATTATTTCAGACTTTTAATCACTGAGGTGAAGAGAGTTCAGATGTTGGTTAAACAGTTCTTTAAGGAAGTCAGAGTGCAGGTGGATCTGTAATATGCAGACACATACATAGTTTCCTGTCATCAGCGAAGCAATGGAAAGAAATGATGGAAATTGACTTTTACTGTTAACTGTCTGATTATATAATTATAACACATTGGTTGTTTTTCCCTTTAGCGATGACACCTCCCTACTTTGTTTTCCCAAGATCATCTATTTTTTGTGCTTGTAATTGACTTCACAGCATGCTCTCCTGATAGTGACCCATTTTTCTTTCCACTTGAAGGGTTCAAATGACCAGAGCTGCGTGTCAGAGCTGTCAGCCACCGAGGTGGAAAAGTTGCTAAGAAGTGCTACAGTCCATCATCAAAACTACAGAAGGGGAGAACATTACTTTTACAGGGATGAGAAAGACACAGTGGACGGCTGTGACCTCAGACACCAGAGAGGACATTATGGGAACCATCTCCTCAGAAACGACATGACAGAGAAAGACTTGAACTGGAGGGAAAACAGGCAGAGAAAACCAGTGGCAGAGTACTGCTGTGGCTCACACGACAGTCATTACAGAAGAAAGGACGAGAAAAATAATCATGGTAACCTGAGGGAAGGTCATCGCCTTGGAAACTACAGGGGGTTAGGAAATCACTATGGCAACCAGAAAGATCATCACTACAGTTCATACCAGGAGAAGAACTGTGTTCAGGAAGATACGCATGCTAGCCGCCGCAACAATGGCACCATAGGAAGAAATAGTATGGTTAATGGAGGCAGAGCTAACTGCTGCCCTCCTCCCAGGTCACATGACCAGGAAGCAGTTTCTGCCCGCCAGCCACAGCTTTGCTACACTCCATCCAGTTATATTCCCCTTCAGGATTACATCAGTGTAGATGAAGAGGAACTTTACTGCTTCAACCAGCCCGCCTACTACAGCCATGATGAAAGCCAACCCACCGCTCTGTTCAGTGGCTCCACCCACTCTGACGGAGTGCCCTCCCCTCTTTATGAGGACGACACTCCCTACACAATCCTCAATGCCATGGATACCACTGAGCCAATCACGGCCATCTTTATGGGATTCCAGACAGCGCAGGATGACAGTGGGCAGGGTCAGGAGTTTGACGGCTCACTGAAGGCAGAGCTGGTCATCATTGAGGATGAAGAAGACAATGGTGATGACAACAGCATGAAGGAGAGGAAGAGTCACAGCCAGCTTAGAGGGAGTGGTTGTCCAACTGGAAGTTCAGTGAATGGAAACAGGGGATGTGTTCGGGGAGTTGGAGACAAACGGATGGAGAGACGGGTGGGACCAGGTATCAGAAAAATCCCCAAAAAACACAAAGCCTGCTGTGCTGTCTGCTAACTGCATTTCCTCATGCATGGCTCAGTGTCGAGTTCAGTAACCAGCTGCATCAGTCCGCTAACCTAATGACGAACAGCATAAAAGCCCACTTGCTTGATTCTCACCACATTAACTTTAGACTTGCTTAAACCCTAAATGTTAAAGGAGAGCTATTTTACTTTCATTTTGATTTTAGACTTTTATAGAACAGCTGAACACAACTGACCAGACAGGAAAGTCTGTAGATCTTCAGAAAACTGTGACCTTCGCCCTCTTCCTTCTATTTTCTGCATTCTCTCAAAACGGTCTGTGTCCGGTACTCCTCCCCCTTTCCCTCATGTGCGCCGCCACACTCAGCTGTACTTACAACCCCTTTACTGACACTAAATAAACACAGCAAGGACACTGATAAAATGTTACTGACAGCTTACGCTTCTCACTCTTCAACATAAAAAATCAATGCATGGTACTTAAGCAGCAGTTTAGCTGTTAATGGGGCTCATGTGCTCATGCTGAGGAAGTAAATAAATGCACACGGAATAAGTCCACAAAAAACAGGAATGCTATCAACTTCTGTCTGGTGCTTGCCTCTTTAGGAAAGTTTAACAAAGTTAACTGTCCAAACATTATTGGATCCATAAAGCAGAGAGCAGAGTGCAGTAGTGTCTTAGCAGAGTGTTGGAGGGGCCAGCACTGTGTGCATGGAGATGGCATGCCCATATGAGGAAGTCCAGCATGCATTAATGTCACTGGAAAGACACTGTCAAAAAAACACTGTAAAACACAGCGTGCAGAGCTGACTGAAACAGCCTGCAGGGCTCACGTCCATATACATGAACCTCATTATGTGAGGCTCTGAAATTGTTTGACATGACTATCCAACATTGTAACAGCATTTATAGGAGAGAAAAGGCCGAAAAGCATAATAGCTGTCCTTTAAAACTTGAGAGTTGCTTGTAGACTTGAAACATCCCAGCAAACATTGTTTGGACGTTGACGTTTTGTCAAAAATGTTTAGTCTGGACGTCAGATACTTCAACATGGTTATAAGGCAGTAGGTCAGATGGTGTCGTTATTTCCTTGTCTAAAAATGATCCAGTCACACCCACACTTAAAATCCAGGAAAAATGATCATATTAATAACTTTTTTTTTTTTTTAAGAAAAAATGACACTTAATTTGGAATTTATTTGGCTATGATCAGACAGCCACAGGAAATCCACTCCACAACAAAGACTACATCCCAAAATTGCGGTCGGCTTTAGGTTGGCCCACTACCGAACAAAAAAAACGAATTGGAATTTTTAAAAAATTCTTCCTAAGTCAACGTTAACCAGAAGATCAACTTTTTTTGTCAGACAGTGTGATGAAAATAACATTTCAAAGCAAAGGTGAAGATCTAGTCAATGGCAAATCTCAACGTCTCTCAGTGTCTAAATGTTTGCTGGGACGGACCTTTAAAAGTTTTTCATCCTCAGAAGAGAACATTTACTTTGGTCAGCTTGTTCAGTAAGTTACAACAGCTTTTGAGGGTGAACAGTGTTCACTGCAGAAAAAGTCTCCACATAAATTCTTTAACACCTGCTGCATGACACACTTCTCTGCTTTCTCAGTGATTACCTGCTATTAAATGACACAAATCATTAATGAATAAATGCTCATATACAGTAAATTATGAAAGTGACTGTAAAGAAAAGTTTATTGTCTAAAGTGATTCTGCAGCACAATAGTAAGCAGGATCCGTGTAAATGTTTAGCACACATGGTGTTATTGAGCCTGTGCTCAGGTTTAGATTTCCTTGTGCTGTGGCTCCCTCTGCTGGTGTTAGAGGACAGACGTGACCTAGTTTACGATTATAAGCAGTTTCAGCAAAAGTGGCAGCAATGCTGCACCTAGAGACAATGAAAACACTATATTCAGGATAAAGCTGCAGAAAATCAGTACGATGATGGACAGTATTTTCATGGAAGTGCTGTATAGTTCTGTATATTGTACTGCACTGGTTTCCAAAGTAGTTTCAAACAAATGAAGACAAATTTATTTCACTTCTGTCACTAAAGTCAGTGATTATGTTTTGTGTTACATTATAAGTCAAAGAAAAAGAACGACTCGGACACTGCAAGGCTCCTTTTCATGTTCGTTAATGCACCATAAAAGCACCACGGCTCTTCCTCAGACTTATAATAAAAACACATGATGGAGATCTGCTGATGTGAGCTACCTTTTATCTAATGAACATATATGTGGTTCTCTGTGGGCCAATCTACATATAACTTATGTATGGTGACATCACTTGTGATATTGATTGATGTAAACTATTTGACCCATGCAATATGAAAAGCTCCTGTCGCGTCAGTTGTTACATTTTATTGTCTAAAATTGACATTTGTTGATGTAAACTTTTAAGAGGTGTGGGATGACACATGCATCTGTCTATTTGGATTATGGGTATTTAAGATCTGTGTCTCTCAGCGACCTTCCGGCTTAGCGCCTGCACCTAGTGGTTTTGGATACGTGCAGTTTGTGACACATTGTAGACATAAAAATAAGTAGACTCAATATACTACATCACAAAAATGTTAGAAAGCTTATAAAACAAGACCAACAGATTTGCATAAGACTGCAGATAAGTTTTTTTTATTTTGTTTCAATTTCAATCAATTATTTTCAAACAGTTAATGCTTTTCACATTTTTATACAAACTTTAAATGTTTGAACTGTAATTGTGTTTGTGTGCAGTGTGGCAGATGATGAGCAGAAGTGATGATGACACTAATAAACCTTTGCTGATGATGGACGTCAACAGCCTGTTCTCTGTCTGTGCTTGTCTAATTCTCATGACAATACATACTGAGTGTGTTTGTGTGACAAAGTGTGTGACATTAATCCTGCATGATGTGAATGAGCTCAGATGTCGACCACAGATTCATGCTGTATATCAGTCTGTATTAGTTTATATCGACACTGACGTCATCTCATTATACCACTCTGTGTGTCTGACATGTAATACTCACACTGTAGGGACAAAAATATATGTACACAGCCACATTACTGAGACTCATTAAAACAAAACATTAAATTTATAGTAAATCCTTTGTTCAAGTTAAGGTACAGGCAATGTCATCTAAAGTTATGAAGATATGACTGTGTGTGTGCGTGTGTGTGTGTGCACAGGATGCCACTGTAGCTGAAAGCATCCTTCCCCATGACATTAATGACAATACTTGCTTCATTGGCACTGACAAGACAGCCAAGATTAATTAGTCATTGAATGAAGTGGAACCTTTGTCCCCTTGTTACTGTCATGACTGCAGGACAGAATCAGTCTACAGACAACAACACTGCAGCCACTTTCATCACCTTCAGACTCCTTAAAAACAGAAACAATCTGTGTATCATTTACAAAACAATCATGATTCATAAGTAGACCGTTTTATTTTGTCAAATGCCATGATGTTTGTATTTTCTTTTTTTAAATACTACACAAAATATCTCTGTATAGGCATTTTACTGGAGAATATAGTTGTATAGTTGTCACAACAAGCACATAGGACTGTTTAGAATTGTTGGAAAGTTTATCTAATGACTTTAGGTGGAGGCAGGCTAGCACTTCCCATTGACTGCCAGTATTTGAGCTAAGCTAATTAGCGGTGGGCGAGCTCTGCCCGTCTCTTTCTTGTTACTGCACGCACAGTCGAAAGAATGGGATCTATCTTCTTGTCTGGAACTCAGGAGGGAGGCAAATAACAAAAAAAAAAAAGTTGATGTATCCTTTAAAGTCAGACGTGATACACAGAGCACACAGTCACGCACACAAACGTGTACATGCAGGACATCCAGGCAAATAAGCACAAACATCTATTTAATTTATCTTCTTTGACATTGTTTGGCCAATACCTCCATTTACAAGTATGGCATTGCTTTACAAGAGGTTGTTTCTCTCCATGTGCTGTTTAGTAACCAGACACACACACACACAGTAGCAATTATTTATTGCCTGTATTTAACCTCATGCATGCTTGATTTTGCCTTTTTTTCTGTTTGCCCCTCTACTCTCTCCCCTCTGTCTCTTTCTTTATGTCTCTGTTTTTGGCTGCAATTTTACATTCACTAAAACCTTGGCCTCCTGCTCGAGAATCACCATATGGCCCAACAGCAGGCCTTTTCTCTCTCTTTCTCCGGTGTGCGTGTGTGTGTAAGTGTGCGCACATGCGTGTTCTGTCCTTTATCAGTGTTTCCTCATTGTCAGCAGCCATCGGTCTGGCTATGTCTGCCCCTGTCTGTAGCTTTGCTTTGGGACCAGCTGCTTGTGTTTGAGTGAGCCTGGACCAAGTTCAGCACACACACACACACACACACACACACACACACACACACTCACACCTTGCCCATCCAGCATCCATCCAATCTCATCCCTGACCCCTCTTCCTCACATGCTACCTCCCTAAACAGCACAGCCCTGTCAGCCAGCCTGTTTCACAGCCCATCACAGCACCGACCTGGAGCTTCAGGGGACCAGCGCAGTCACCCACTCCTGCTGACAGCAGCCCTCTGCCAGGCAACATGCTTGGCAAGAGCAGGGCGAGGTGTGGCCAGACAGCTAGATAACAACTTTAGTCAGTGGAATGGAGTGAGAAGCAGGCTGGGGACCCTGACAAGGGAGGAGTCCCTAGGCCTGGTTCTTTAGTTGGTTAGCATACTGCGCTAGCACCTCGCCAGCTGTTTAACTGTCAGTCCGTACCTGGCAGGATTTAGCAGAGAGAGTCATGCCTGCCACTCAACTCAGCACTGAGGGGAAGGAAGGTTCACGCACCCTGCAGAGCGACCGTGGCATGACCTTAACATTTATTAGTGTGAATCATTAACTGCATATGAAGTGGAGCTTCAGGTTGGAAGCCACTTATGTATGCATGCATATTCATGAATATCACGTTCTTACCTCTTTAAATGTGTCCCCTTCCTGTCTGCGTCCAGAGGGGGAACCAGCTGGAGAGGATTGAAGGGTTGGAGAAACTGAAGCGTCTGCAGGTTCTCGACTTGTCTCTGAACAGCATCGGCAGCCTCTCTGGCCTCCAGAACCTCCACCTCCTGGGCTCCATCAATCTGGAGGAAAACCAGGTATTAATATGAGTGAACCTTCAGAAAGAGTTGGATGATAGCAGTAATATGTTGGTGTAAATCTTGCATGCATTTAAGATCATTTATGAAATTAACATTCAAAAACAAATGTAGATTTGCAATGAAAATACACTGAACATTTTTGTGAATAAACAAAGAGCATGTATCATAAAGGTAGTATTGAGAACTGCCACTTAAAAATCTCTTTTATTGCGCATATTGTCAAAATGTCAGTAATAAGATGTTCAGTGTTGTTATTTGGGATCATTTCAATAGGATGCATGGTTTCGTTAGGCTACATCCACATCTCTGTGTCTTAAATTATAGACGGAGTCCTAAAACAAAGATGATCCTCGTCCACATGAGCAGTTTAAGATCCGTAGCATCTCTAATCTCCAGCCATACTGCATGCCTTAAAACAGATCACATGACCACTCAGTGTCCATGAAAGTATTTGTAATCACACATCACCTGTGCATTCAAAGAATGTTTCCACTTCCTTTTATTTAGTCTGGAATCAGCAAGGGGTGTTTTACTTCCTGTGTGTGTGCAGTCAGTAACTCCCAGGCATTGTGGCATAACTGACCGTGTGTGAGGGTTCATTTAGGACTCTGTATGCAGTGTTTTGATGTAATGTTAATCTGGTTCCAGGAAGATGACGACAGCCTTACAAACTTGTCAGATAATGACAGAAACAACTCGTCGGGGTAGTCCAAGTGTGTTGGAGTTTTTCCTTGTCACTTAAGAAGCGTCAGTACAATGTGTAGGTCACCTTTGTGAAAACATCCACGTGTACCTGCATTGTTGTAGTTGCTTTGCAGATGCCCTTTTTCCTCAAGGACGATCTGGACCGACCTGCAAAAATTTTCTCGCCATTGCTCTGGAACCACAACTTTGTCGATAAAGTTGTCCCAAGGGCTGATTCAGCCGCTGAACAATTATCAGAACAAACTGTCGCAGTTTGCTCTGATAATGGCTCCCTTTATACACATGTAAGCAGTTGAAACATGATAGAATGCCGAATTTAACTGCACAACAGCTGCCAACAGAGACAACAAGGTCAGCAGGTGAGAACATGTTTAACATTTGTTACCCATGTTGAAGTAACACCAGGTAGTCGAGGCTCATAGATACATACAGGCCTGTTTTCTCCCAAAGATATAGTCACATGACTTGGGCGTGACCAATCAGAGAAGTCGTTGGCATCAGCGTCTCCAAAAACTTCAAAATAAAACATGAACAACAGCGTCTTCAAACTGCTCCGTCTTTGGGCCACTAACACGCCGGATTAATGCCAGGCTCAAATGTAGTGATATTGGTGCATCTTTGATTTTAAACAGAGTACTGTGGATGTAGTACAAACCTGTCACCATTGTAGGTCTCCCTTCCATGCATTTCTGTAAACTGGTCCGTTTGAAAGTCCTTTTCTGGGTTAATTAGTTCAAATCTGCCATCACACATTGAGCACGAAACTTCAACAGAATCTGAACTTTCCACAAAATGATGAGCAATAAACTGTCACGCTCAGTGTGTTTTTAATTTTGGTAACTTTACAAAACGCAGTACACAATGACCCCAGAGTATAAATGTGTGATTTTGTTTCAGATCAGTGAAATTCAGGAGTGCCGACACATTCATGATCTTTTCCTGTTGAGGGACGTCAACCTGCTGGGAAACCCTGTGCAGGTAATCCACCTCTGTACTGACCACAGCGGTCTGCTATGACAAAAATATTTAATGTTTGGATTTTAAAAAAGAAAGAAAAAAAAGATCCACATTTCTGAACCTTAAAGATGTTTTACTCATGTTCCTTACTTTACTGAATGTTTGACAACACAGAAAACATTTCAAGTTAAAATATAAAATCATTATTTTGTTTTCAATTTATACCCTTTGAATGTCATTGCCAGGAGCAACCAGATTACAGACTGGGCGTCGTCTTCCTCCTGCAACACCTGAGTGTGCTGGATCGAGAGAAGGTCACTGCTGAAGAAAAAGTACGAATAACATAGTAACAGCAAAAACAGTCTCTGTGTTTTATAAAGATACTACATGACAACACTGATCTGTTTTAAAAAAAAGACTGAGTACCATTTACGTTACTCAGCTGTTTCCGTGGAAGTGATGTGCACTTACTTCCAGTGTTTGATAATTCATCTTGAATCCCAGGTGGCATCAGTAAACATGTATGACCCTCCTTTGGATGTGGTGGCAGCCAGGGATCACATGACCCACCTGATGTATCAGCTGATGCAGCCACAGGTGGTCTATGACAGGTGGGTATGATGATACAGTATTATTTATAATATTTACCATCTGAATGCTTCTCTGCCTCATTCCTGAATGTAAAGCTGAAGATAACCCTGAAATGCTCTTTAAGATAGGTGAATGTTTACAGTCCAATGTGTTGATCATAATCATATAAATCATGTAAAATCAACCCTCAAGTAGGTTTACGTGGCCACCATTTTATCTGCAGTGTTTTCTGTTTCCCTGAAAGAAGAAAATGAGTTCATGCATCAGCACTTTTTTTTTAAACATCCATCATCAGCAAATAAAATGCTGCAGCTACAGTCAGTTATGCATTCTCCCCTGTGCTCTCAGAAAGAGCACATCCACACTGCCCACAAGGCTCTCGTTCATGTTGACTGCAGAAGCTTTCACGAGGGGAGAAGTTTGTGCTCCTGCTTCTTGGTTTAATAAACCTAAATATTGTGCATCTTTGCCAAGAGAGCCTGGATCAGTTAAGTTTACACTTACCATAAACCTGTGTAACCTGTGTGTTTGTGTCTCCAAGCAGCACTTTGCCCAGTGCAGACTCTCCGTATCCTATGCTGGTACTGACTGGTCCTCAAGGCTGCGGGAAGAGAGAGCTGGCTCACAGACTGTGTCAGGAGTTCAGTGAATACTTTGCTTACGGGTCAGCCTTAAATATTCTCTAAAAATTAGTTAAATGTGAAAGTAATTTATCTGCTTTAACCATGTTTGTTATGTACCATGTAAAACAGGTTATGTTACAGTGCAGCTTTCAAAACATTTTTCCTCTGGATACTGACAAGCAAAACAGTTCTTCAGTTGTCCCTTTATTTTTTACTAACTGCCATGAATTTTCAACAGTTGTCCAGGGTCTTAAAGGATCACACCAGTGTTACTGCATGTCATTGCCGTTTACCAACATCAGCCACATAGGTTGCATAAACCCCGCCCTTTGTTCCCAAAACAGCTTTATCTATGAGATCTGGTGTTTGTTTACATTTTGTCCATATTCAATAAACGTTACTGAAAGTAGCTGAAAATGTCTGACAGCGTTAGCTATAAAGAACGTCTGTGTCAAAATCCTTCTTCACACTAATATTCCAGCTAGGAAGGCAGCACTTGGAAGGAACTGTTTTTCCAAGCGTAATAACTTTGGTCTCAGCGTCTTCCAGTTCCTCTTTTTCTTGCTTGCTCAGTGATTTTAGACCAAATAAACGCAGAGGTTCTCTTTAGAAGGGTGAATTATCTATAGCTAGCGACTTTCACATGTCCTATAGTGTTTCTTTACCCAGTTTCAACATGAATGGCAGCGAATGGGGTTTTAAAATGCAGCCTGACATCTGTTGAAGTATTGGTCATATTTGAACAACTACATTTGTAGAAAGCAGTCTCTGCTAATGGTGAGAAGTCAAAAATGGACAGGTGTGTCCTTTAAATGTTGAAGTGGGTCTTACTTCATACCAGCAACCCTTTAAATTGCATGTTGGAATAAAAAACATGTTACATAATGGAAAGAAATTGTGCCTGAATGCATCTATAAAGTTGGATATTTTAAAGTCTGTCTAAAGTCTTTCTTGTCATGTGTACATGAAGAGAGATATTGGTTGCTGTAATCATCCAGCGATCCCTTTGTAGTGCAACTAATCTGTAAGAAATATAGGAAACAATTCACAGTCCTGGTTCACTGCCAAAATCCGTTTTGAATTCTAGCCAAAGCTCTTATGATGCTCCAGCAGTCTCAGTTCGCCAAATCAACTCTTGGTTGTCACATGTTCAATTACTGCCAATATTTTGTGCCGGCGATGCAGCCAGCGGGACGTATCCCTCCGCTGTGGCTCAGCAAGAGAACTTTGAGAGATATCTAGTTTGTCAGTCAGACAGACTGCTGAGGCCTCACATGAGCTCTGGCTGAACTTCAGTGTACATTTTTGTCCAGCATTTCGTTCTGTTTTTTGAGGAGGAGGATGTTGTTGTAGATGTTGAATTTGAATATTGAAGAAATCTGAAGCTACCCTTAATTACATGTTGGGCTAAACAGTGCGGCAGTAGTGCCAATGAAACCTTTATGTTAATGTGAGGAACATCCCTGACCCTCACCGAGTGTTTGGTTCTGTCTGAGACCGTCCAGACAACCAGGTGTCTCGTCCCAGCTCAAAGCCCCCCTGCTTGTCTCCTTTAGTGGTCATATGTATTGAATTTTTCACATAGTTAGACGTGATAAATTGTATGGCTGGATATCTGACATGAACTCTCCAGACTGACTGTTTGTCCACCATGTGTTTCCACAGAACCTGCCACACCACAAGGGGGCCTTACTTTGGAGAGGAGAATGGAATTGATTACCATTTTGTCAGCGAGGAAGATTTTCAGAACATGATTCACATGGTGCGTTAGTTTGCAATTCAGCTTTTTTTTTTCACCTTTGGAGTGACTACATTAGGACAAAATAAGAGTTTCAAGGTTGGAAAAATTGTCTTATGCACCGCATGTCATAAATCATGCAAACAGATCAATATTCACAGCCAGTTAATTAAATGTACTCTGACTTTTAGTGTCCTTGCTTCACATAACTCCTGAAAAAAGTTTCAGATTGAGTACGCTCATTAGCTCTAATGGGTTGAGTAGTTGAAATAAGTAGTTTCACTCGGATGAATTGATTTACTTTTACTGGCTGATATTTTATTAAACAAAGACACATTTAGTTAAATTGAGCTTTTTTGTGAAGTGCAATTGCTGTATTAATTAGATTTAAGACTAAAATGACTGGAACACTCGCCATGCAAGTAATGATTATTAGTCCGATTCAGCTGAAGGACACAGAGAGTTAATGGGCTCTAATGTCATCACTGTGCAGACTTTGTTCAAAATCGCATAAAATACACCTCTTTGCTTACAGCAGGGCTAAAATTAAAAGCATTATCTGTTTGCATTTCATTAATTACCAGTGTTGGGGAGAAACTAGTTACATGTGATGAAGTTATGAAATTTAATTACAAAATAAGTTTAACTATAATCAGTTACAGTTACTTAGAAAGAATGTGTAATAAAATTACATTTGCTTTTGGAAATGTGAGTGATTACAAAGGGGGTTACATCTGAATATTTTCAGTGAAAGGTTTAGGCTATATGTTAAATAATATTCGTTTTGTTGCTTTGCGTAATCTTGATGTGCACAGTGTCTTTTTTTGCTATTTCCAGTTAAGGCTGTTTAGTAAAGTTTGATGCTATTTTGATGGTTTTGATCTGTTCTCTAGTTTGAATTTGCAGCGCCCCACGTCTGTCAGTTAAATTAATCCACAGTGCCGCTCAAAGCTTAACAACCTGTCTGACAGTTGCCACCATGTCTACAGATAAAAATGTGTTCCAGAGCTGGAAATTTAAAAAACATTTTATTTAGATATCAGAAAATGGCTCAGGCATAACAGTGCAATGCAAAATATGTTTACCAGCTGTTAAAATGCTATCACTGTCAAAAGTTTCTGTGTCAAACCTGAGGAAACAACTGTAGGTATGTCACATAATCGGTGCTGAATACTACTGTAAGGTTAACACTGCCTGGTTTAAACATTTGACAGTGGTTAACAGTTGAAAACATTTGTTAGAAGTTTAGAAAAGTAATGATTAAGAAAACAAATCCAATTAGTTACATCACTTATATAAAGTAATTCAATTCAGTAATTGAAAGAGTTACATTACTTATTACATTTTAAATAGGATAACATGATAATAATAATAGGATAAGTAATTTGTAACCTATCACATTTCCACAGTAACCTTCCCACCCCTGTTAATTACACCAGTGCTTTGAAGATAACAAAATCATCAAACGAGTAGACTTAAAGTTTTCGTAGAGTCAGAAAAATGGCTGCCAAGGTCAGAGGTCTCGGACACATTTGTTTTCCATCTCGTTCCTCGAGTCGAGCTGCCTGTTATGTAAGAGTGCTGAGATGATGGACGGAGGTCTGGGTCATGCCGTGATTTACTCAGCGAGGGCTTTGATGCTGGAATTTATGCCTTTTGTCTTCTCCAGCAGAGGAAGTCGATCAGCTTAACTTTACAATCTGTCTCTTGCTCTACCTGATTTTTCCCATCTCCCCCTTCACCCGTCCATTCTTCTGTCGGTTTATCGTTGTTCTGTTCTCCTTTTCCTCCTCTCTGCGCTCTCAGCTCACCTCATGTGCCAGCTGCCTTCTTCCTCTTCTCTCCTTTTTCCTTTAGAGGTGCTTTTCAGTAGCTATGCAATCATTACCTCCTGAGCCCACTTCTTGTGGCTGTTCATACACAAAATTATCCCTAATCAGCAGTTCTTGGTACTTATCATACTCCTGTCTGTGTTGTAAACACAAGGAACACCTGCTTTGCAATTTTGTCTGAATAGCATCTCGGTCTGGAAGTATGGAATCACAAGTATTCTAAATGAGTGTTTGAATGCTTGTCAGTGACCTATTTAGGAAGATAGTGGGAGCTTAATTTTCTGTTTGACTTCAGGAAACACACATTATATAAAATGCCAGTAAAACTAAAGTAAAGTATCATGAACAAAAATGTAGTGACTCACAGTTAAAGATTTTTCCCTAAATTATTATTATATCATACAGTCTTTCATGATCTAATATGCCAGAAAGGGCAGTTTGTTTGTTTTTTCGGAGGCAGCTAAATGAGCCATTTTTGTTTTAAAAGCTGTTGTTCAACTCTGTGTTTTAGTGTCAGCACCTGAGAGGTCACCGCTAAACATGCAGTGATTGTTTCGTTTTTTAAAACAAGCGTTTTCTGATGGGTTGTCAAAGCACTTGATGTGCCCCTAAACCTCAGTTGTTTTCAGCCATATTCAGCTCGCGGTGGCCTCAGCAGGAAGCTCCAGCTGCACCGTTAGTCATAATAATGCTGTAGAACATCATATTTGATCATAAATATCCTTGTTATAAGGCTCAGTGTGCAAAAAACCAAACTTCTCCTTTAAAACTATTTCTACTACTGAAGAACAACTAAATTAAGGCAAAGTTAGATTACCAGTTCCTTGTGGGCGAACTGTTTACTTCTACTGGCTCCACCTGTGGCCATTTAATTAAAAGGCCTGTTCCCATGTTGATGTTACACAGTCTGTGCTCTCTAATTTCTGTAATTTTAAATGTAGGAAACCACAGGAAAACAGTTAAGATCAGCTTCAGTAAACATACAAAACCAAACAACACCCAATCATCACAAGAGCTGCCAAATTACAGTGAAAGAAATCATACAAATTTATACAAGTAGAACTTTTTCTTGGGGATCATAACAAATTGTTTCCATTTTATTTATGTATCTGAATTCACCTTTGCTACCTCAAACCAAAGACCAAGAATTGCTAGTTTCAGTGACCTCTGTTGGATTTGCCCATCAGCTTGTTGCGAGTTGTAAATTCTGCTTTTCAAATAAAGCTGCCCCAAGAGCCAGCCAACAGAAGGTCAGGGGTCATGTGTGAGAAGTAACAAAGAGAGAGATTTTTTGCGCTGACCACTGGGTCAAAAGTTCACTTCACAGGTGGACAAATGGCTTTAGGTTGTAAATCCTGATGGAACATGTTCAGGTTGTGTATTGTGTCTCTTTTAGGAGATGCTGCTCATAACTGGTAATGGAATGAGCAGAGGGACAATAAAGTGGTGCATTAATATGTTCTCTCATTCTTTCCCCTCACAACTGGAAATGTCCTTTTTAGGGGAAGTTTATCCAGACCATGCAGTATGGGGGTCACAGGTATGGTCTGACCAGAGATGCCATAGAGGATGTAGCCAGAGAAGGACTAGCCTGCTGTGTGCATATGGAGCTAGAGGTGTGTATATTTGTCCCAGAGTACATCCAGCAGACTCATGTAGTGGTCAAGATATGGCCCAAAAATAAAATTCCAGATTTTTTTCATACAACATTTGATTTTTGAGTTCGATAGAGTTTTTTTTTTAAACCACAAAAGACAAAGGAATTATTTCATATATGTTGTTTTTATTTCAAACAAACATGAATTTCCATGTTTGGAAAAAAGTTCAAACCTAGCTTTAACTAAACTAAACCTTTTTTTTAAAGGTTTGATCAAACAAAGATGAATCCCGCAATGTAAGATTCATTAAGTGCCAGCCTAACCTTTAGTTTTTAATTCCTTTAAAAACTCAAAATTTGTAAATTTTTATTCCATAACTTAGTATAAGGC
>JAQFJA010000015.1:11883449-11893565 GCA_029874485.1 Naso brachycentron
CAAATAAGGCTCATCTGTCCAACTGCACCTGTCCTGTTAGCATCTTCATGCACATCCACAACTGAACTTTAATGTTCTTTTACTGCGTATTAGCAAAATAAAGCTAATTCTATGAGGTTATAGGTTTAAAATTGAGATCATTGACTTAATTTTTTTCTCTCAAATTGTTGAAGGTGTCATTGTGTGGTGATTATGGATGAAACACCAAAACACACATACTCTCAAACCTCACACTCTGCACACACTCATTGCCTGTTTTAGCGGATTTGCCATGGAACTACATTTTTTTTGACCATGTGCGAGGTAGTTTGCACACACACATCGGAAGTGATTAGGCATGCTGTCTCGACCTCAGCTCAGGATAATTGCCTCTGCGCTGTGAGTTTCCAAGACAGGGCAGGTCCTTGGGGAGTTTGGGTAATCCTCAGTGTAGGACAGATGTGGGCAAAAGATTTGACCAGTTCAGACACTTTGCACCTGTGGAATCATATAAAAGGCTCCTTGAATCTGACACTTTAAGGAGAACACCACTTTTTTGGGAATTTAGCCGCTTCATCCAAAGTCCCACTGGGGGACAAGAAGATGGGTGCTTTGCCCTTCTGTTGCTAGATTGCACGTTACAATGGAAGTGATTGGAAGACGTCTTAACACCCGTTTAAAGCCTCGAAAATGCATCCAAGAATCTCTAACAAGCTCCATCTGCATGTTGTGACTGTACACGTTTACCACGCTGTGGAGACACTGTTATTGTGGTTGCAGATACCAAGGAACTACTTTTTTGGGTGTAGTGACACAGTGTGAGAGTTTTTTAAAGTCAGAGTAGTAGAAAGAATTATATAATTGATCATATGAATAAATATATTGCTACACTTTGACACTTAACAGTGAAGTAGTAGTCTCTACTAACCAAGGCACTGTGTGACAACACCCAGAAAAGTAGTTCCTCTGTATTTTTGCCCACCATAACAATGTCTCTTTAAAGTAGAGAATATGCACGTCCATAACATGTAGATGGAGCGTGTTAGATATTTTTGTATATGTCTCAGAGGATCTAGACGGCCGTAAAGGCGCCTCTTCATTACTTTCATTAAATGTGCAAAACTGCTGATGTGGGGCAGGTACCAAGCAACTTACTAAACATACAGAGAAGGGAAGAGCATCCATGTTCTGGTCTTACATCGGGATTTTGGAATGAAAAGGCTAAATTTCAAAAAAAAGTGAAACAACTGTTTTTGGTTTCATGTCTTATCAGCAGCAGACATTCAACAGATATTACATTTTGACATCGTTGTCTTAAGTCCAGAAAGTATGTTCAAGGTTTACTTCAACATAACCTAAATCAGAGTGTGACTGCCTGTCATTTAAAAGTCATGAAGGATTTTGTTGTTTTAGTCTTTTTTTTAACTTAAAAAGTAAACCTACAACTATAAAACTAGAGTTTCACGTCTTAAAAAAATAGCTAGAGGGAGAGGAAGGTTCTGTCCCAAGATAGGACAAAAAATATTGTGAATAAAACTTAATGTATTTATTTGATATGTGCAATAGTGCCTGTTTATCAATGAAACAAACAACTCCCATGATCCAATGCACTTCGCTTTTACGTCTTTAAGTGTCATTTAGCAGGATTTACATGTTGTGCGTTTAACACGCATCTGTGGGAAAGCAAGCACAGCAGTTAGCTGGTTCTTTGGAGAAATAATGAACTAAAACTCACAGGTTTGATCCCAGCTGACATCAAAAGCCTTGAGAGCAGACATGGCATGGCCTCAGTAAAACAAAGGAATAACTTTAAAGTCCCTATAAACAAATATATTCACCTCAAGAGATGCAAAAATTGTTGTTTTTTTCATCAACAAACAATGTGAATCATGTCAACAAAACAGTTTCGGGCATCTAATCAACCTGGAGGCTGAGTTTAGAATAAATTCTAGTATGTGAGGCAGTTATAATAGATTATTGGGGTAATAACTTTTCATCCTCATGTAGGTCCATAATATTTAGGCTTCCCAATAACTGCTTTTATTAGCTGGGTTCATATTGGACAGTTTAAAAGCTTTTTGATGCCTTTATTTCCATGCTGGCATTAGAATCTGCTGTAAAACTTTACAGGGAGAACTCCTGTCTGCAAATGTATATCGAGTTAGTCCAACATTGTGCTTACTTAATGCATGCTGGCCTAAATTATCAGAGCAGCAAGAAATCAACGAGAAGATAAATCCATTTAGCTCCGATAATCACAGACGGCAAAACTCGGTGTAGGTGTTTGCTTAGACACCTTTTTCTTGTGTAGCAATAATTTCACACTTAGTCCCTGGAGGTAAAAACTCCACTCTGCATGAAAGTCATAAGTCCTTTACAAATTAAAAAAACGGCTGATTATGTTTTATCTTCGAGTCCCTCTAATGACTTTTTTTTTCCATTCTCTGTTCTCCACACTTTCAGATAACAGGAGAAAAGAGTTGGAATTGATGGTTGTGGGGTGGAACTCTGGAGGGAAATTTGTGAAAAACAAAACTGGGAAGAGGAGCGCGGATCGAAGGAGAAAGAGGAGAAGAGGAAGAGCATGGGTCACTCCTCTGTGTGGATCTTTCTGCTGTTCCTTTCTCTCTCACATCAAAGTGTGACAGCACAAACTGAAGGTAACTGTTTACATTCCAACACCTGACAGCAAACACCAATGTACCTCTAATGTCCCACTGCTTTTTCTGTACTCTATCACTTATTCAGTTGTCTATTCATTTGGTTCATTCAAGGCCATATGTCTGATTCCCAGCAATGTGCACAAAGCTGTGAATTAAATAACTTGGATGTGAAGGCCAAAGAAAGAGCAGGTGCTCAATGAACACAGCCTGTGCGAGCGCTCCATCATTAAGTCTCCGCACATGGGTTGCTACTCGGGGCAGCAGACTCTCACTCAGCTCCAGTTTCTCTCCAGTCTGTGTCTAGTCCAGGAGTTTAAACATCTGCTAGCCTCATGTATGCTACAGCACTCTGTCTGTCGGCCTGTCAGACTTATTCCCTGAATACAGAAACGTAGCCTCGGGTGCTATTGGGTGTCACTGAAAGGTCAATCAGCCAATAACAAGTTAGATTTCCTCCACCTGGATTGTGGTTGGCAGAAAGTGATTGGTAAAGTTGTGAGGCAGATTATGGAAGGATATAAATATCCCAAGGACATATTTGAAGCTGCTATTGTTTGTTCTGACTGCACGTGCTGTCATTTCGCACCCAAATATAGAGTGCCTAAGTCACGCCCCTCTACTTCCAGGCCATGGGACCCTGATTTGGAAAAATATGAAGCGTAGTCAGTGAAGAGGGACAAATTATTTTTTGATCCCGTTTAGCTTGTACCATGAATTATACATATACTGGTTGGCAATTTAAAGGATATTTTTTCATGACAAGAAAATCCACTTTTGTCACCAAACAGTAAAGTAAAACGTTTTTTGTGAAACAGGTCAGTGAACTACATCTCTCGTCTTACACAAAAAACATCACCAACACTAACATGTCTGTAACTTTAGCACACCTTCTTTGGTTCCTTCAGAACGATGGGAAATGGATTAAAAGAGGTAACATGTCCATCTGTTCTTAACGTCTTTTAAAAGTATTCAAAATGTGTCCTATCATTTTAACATCTTGTTAAACATTTTGAACATTGTTTAACACACTTTTGGACACAATTTTTCTTTCCATATGTTGTCGGCAATCTTTTGCTTACACCCATTTCAGTGGAAACGATAAATTTGTGTCTTAAATGCGCGAAGGCAACTGATGTGAGGATGCACTGCACAAAGGAACAAACTTGATTTACCTGCAGCCCTGAGCAGTATGCCTGGTTTCTTTTGATCATGGTCAAAGTAGAAAATGCACACTCAACCAGGTAGGTGGAGGTGAAGGGGATGAGCTCTTTAATAGCCTTTTTGAAGAGATCATTGGCGTACTTCCTCCATTTTCTTGCACCAGGTTCTTCCTCACCTCTCACTGTGTGTGTGTGTGTGTGTGTGTTACAAATCCATCCATTCCCATCATGTAAGTTAGCTAGCTTAGATGTACTTTTAGGTGTTACAGGTTTGTTTTTTCGTTTTTTCCTCACAGCCCGCACCTCCTCTGAAGTGCTCTGGGGCCTCCCAGTGGAGACCTGCCTCACACTTTGAAAACTACTGCTCTCGAGCAGTTCAACCAAAATTTAATTGGTTCTGCAAAAGTTGGTTCCGAGCTGGAACCGAATAATAGCAGGTTTTCCTTGGAGCTGAAGTTGACGTGTCAAGGTCTACAGGTCCCTCTGTTCTGTGCAACGCCCTCTGGTGATGACTTATCCTCGATCACCATAATTCTAGTCAAAACTTGGAGGGCAGGATGCTTCGCTAGATATCACCGAGGTTCCAGGAATCCTGAACACAACTAGTTTAAGCACCAGAGCCAGTGTGGTGGAAAAACACTGTGTGTGACTCCGAGCAGTCAGCTGGAGGCTGCTGTCAGTGCTGTCACCCAGAACAGCCATTCTTTCAATTATACATAACTTTTGCCTTAATATAGTGAAATGAATGAGTTAAATAAAAGTTCCACTCCCCATAGAGTTGTCATGATCGGAAAATTAGCTACAGAGGCTTGGACAATTTTTTTCATATCTCACTAGACACAGATCATTGGGGATTGTGCTTTTGTCACATCAACTGTAAGAATTTTTGTCAATATTTGATGTGTCTATAATTTAATATTTCTGTCCTGCACTTTGAAGCTCCTCTGAAAATGACTGCAGTTTGTTCTTCTTCTTAAAGGAGCTTTTGCATTCATTTGACTGGAAAAAATTTGAACCCAATGGCCCTTCGAGTTGCTCAGACTTGTGCTCTCTAATGGTTTACATGTTTTCTCTTGATCTTCTCAGAGCTGATTGCAGTCATGCATCATTATTTCTCAGACTGTTTCTTTTGTGGCAGAACTTTTTTTTTTTATTTATGCCGTGTGAGCTGCAGCCACTGAGCTACATCTAATGTGTAAATCAATGTTGGTCCAGCACAGGGTTGTTGCCGCACAACCTTAAAGATATCAGCATAGATAACCTTCAAGAAAAGCATTCCTAATCCCCCAGCATGTGTTGACTCCTTATCTGCAGCACGTGGCTCTCACCTGCCAGCCCAGACAGACAGACTTGAGAATAATTGATCTTGTTTTCCACCTTAGTTTGTGTCTGTCTGACAGAGACCAGCCTCAAGTTGCTTTTTTGCTCAAAGCCTCCACTGTGTTACAAAAAGTCTTTGGAGTAGAAAACGTTTTCCAATAAATGAAACATCCACATGTGTATGCTGGGGTGGTTTGCTGTCTGTGTGAAGCTCATTTCAGGATGGAAAGGATGAACATTGCTGTGTCCCGTTTGCATCACTGGCTTTAACTGTGTTTATGCATCGATGTTAAATCCACTATTGCTAAATATATGACAATAAAGCTTCCATGCAGGCAGAGATAATAGCCTGAAGAAGGCTCCAAAATGGTACTTACAGTGATATTTAGTTTCTATGCCGTGAGGCCAGAGATGTATAGATGTGTGAGGAGAGAACATAATGTTAGGTCACCATGGGCTGGAGACATATGTCACCCCCAGTGAATCCTGGGACTGCAGCCAAAGGAAGAAGGGCGAGATAATAGAAGTGAGAAAGCTCTGTAATGAAATAGATGATGGCAGAGAAGCTGAGTTATCACTTACAGAACAATCAGTGGTGCCTTTCTCTTATTCACTAGCCCAATCAATGCTGTCGTCACTATGGTTTACTGCATATGTAATGCTGGGCTATTGAGTCAGAGGGCATTTGCACACACAGCACATTTCTGTGTGTGTGTTTGTTACTACAGTACAGTATATCTCTGTGGGAATATGTGCAGTCATGTGCATCTAAACCAGAGATGCAAGAGCTAACGTATGTATATGTAAGTGTGTGCATGCGTGCATTTTTTATGCACGCCAGGCTTTTTAACTCCACATTAAAACGCGTCTGAATCCTGCCAAATGCAACATGTCTGTATGTTAAATGCGATTGTTTGTTTGAGTGAGGGGACTGACCCTGATTTTGGGTGTGTTTACCTTATTATTCTAAGCGTTCCTCATCGCTGTACTAAAGTTTTATTGCTGGAGTGCTCAGAATATTGATAGTCTCTTTGGCTCACTTGTGTCTCATTAAAAATTCATGGGGATTTGTGGGTGCTCCGGCTGCATGACAGAGGTTAGTGAGAGGAACAAGCTCAACATGATGGAACAAGACTCCCATCTAGTGGTTGGAGGAGGAATAAAACATGAGGTTCACTGTATGTCTTCATTTAAAGCTTAGCTTTTAACTTTGAGTATGATTTCTTTTGGATTTTTTACACCTTAATTTGATTACGAAAGGTTCGTGCATCGCATACAGCTGCACTAATTCATCTATTCTTCTCTCCTTAGCATGCAGGACGGTGGTGCAGGCAGACATAGTGTTTCTATTGGATGAGTCTTGGAGTGTGGGACAGTCCAGTTTCTCCAGTGTCAAGAACTTCATCTCGGCTGTCGTCTCCACCTTCAAGGACAGTGTGGTGGGAACTGAGGGGGTCCGCTTTGGGGTTACCGTCTTTGGGGATGTCCCGAGGTAAATCAAGCCAGAATCATTTAACTTTACCACAGAGGATTGTAACACCAGAATAACACAGATTGAATAGTTAGTAACCACATTTGTTGCCTCCTTTGTTGATATTATACTGAAAACTTTCAAAATAAAATTCCCAGAAACTCAGTGAAAACAGCCAATATATCTGCATATACTTTTGTTTGTATTAGCTTTTTTCCATCATTTCTACATGACCCAGTTTTGCTTTCCCTGTAATCTTTTCCTTGCAGGATGCAGATTGCTCTGACGGACTACAGTTCACTGGATGAGGTGCTCAGAGCCATCAGAGACCTCCCCTATGAGGGGGGTTCCAGGAGGATTGGTGATGCCCTCCAGTTTTTGGTTGACACAGTGTTCAGCCCTGTCATCAGTCGAGACCATGCCCCAAAGGTACAATACATCAAACCAAGTGAAGGTGCTTATGTCCAGGACACCCACATACATGCGGCAAAGCAGAGTAAAAGTAAATATGTCCTCTCTATAAGAACAAGGGTCCTAAAACTTTTTTTAAAGACATTAAAGAAGACATATTATACTCATTTTTGGGTTCTTGATTTTGATTTTGGACTCCTGTAGAGCAGCTAAACACAACTGACTGAACATTAAAGTCTGTAAATCTTCAGGAAACTGTGACTCGTGCCCTGTCTCCTCCTTGTATTTTCTGCATTTTCTCAAAAGGGTCTGTGTTGGTTACTCCTCCCTCCTTTCACTCATGTGTGCCTCTGCACTCTGCTATCCTCTCAACTCCTTTACAGCTCATGCTTCTCACTCTTGAACACCACAAAGCAGTTTAGCCGTAAATCCAGCTCATGTGCTCATTTGAGGAAGTAAACAAATCCACAAGAAACAGGAACGCTCTCAACTTCTGTCTGGTGCTTGCCTCTTTAGGAAGGTTAAGTTAACTGTCCTTTATTCATCCCCCCCAAAAAAAAAACCCCAAAATACCCCACTTTATTTGAGCCATCTCAAACAAAGTGCCGACAGTAATCCATAAAGCAGAGAGCAGAATGCAGGGGTGTCTAAGCAGAGTAAGTGAGGGGTCAGGCACAGCGTTGTGTGCACAGGCCAGCGTGCCTATATAAATAAATCCAGCATATATTAACATCACTGGAAAAACACTGTAAAACACAGCGTGCAGAACCAACTGAAACAGCCTGCAGGGCTCTCTTCCAAATGCATGAACCTTATTATGTGACACTTTGGCATCGTGGAACTTGAGTATCTGACATTGTGAGAACATTTAGAGGTCAGAAACAGCGATAAAGCATAATAGCCTACCTTTAAACACTGAAAGGCTTAAATTTTGTTAAATGGATGACAAAGTGCGGACACAGTGGAAATAAGACACTAATGAAGTAAGATTACAGCCAATAATGTAAACTGCCTCCAGCAGGCCCCTGATATGCATGTGTTGTAAGCTCTGGCCCTGTGTGAGAGGAAATGACTGGTCAGGAGTCTGTATCTGCTCTCCAAAGAACATTGTATAAACAACAAAACAAAATGGTGTACTATTTTCTCTCCACTGTGAATCTGATGAAACACTCTTGCTTTATGCTTGGAATACAAACTGAGAGAATGTCTGATAGAGAGTTACTTCAAAGCAAGGATTTTGCTTTGCATTGCTTTGCATTGGTTCCTCTTCTGTTTGTAGAGGAAGAAAAATAAAAGGTGAGACTATAAATTTTGCCTTTGCCATTGATTTAACATCCTAAATTGAGTGAATTGCATGAAGGGACGACTCAAGCCAAGCAAGGTGCAAGAACTTCAGCTGATGGTCATTCAAACATGGCTGATCGGAGAATGACCAGCAGCTAAAACCAAAACTCAGCAACTAGACTTTCCAAAGTGTCTTGTTGAACATCCAAATGACCTTCCAACATCTTTCCATTTCTAGCAGCTACAGTTCTCTGACAGTCGAACCCTTTTGTCTGGTCTCAGTATAACACAGCTGGTTAGAATTCCAATCATTTCTGTATCTCTGAGTGTGTGTGAATCATCTTGCAGCAGCACACTTGACGTGGGAAGGCAGAGAATTGAGGATTAAGCTGATTTATTAAAATGTACAGCTGGAGCACATGCAGAAAAGCTGCTACATTCTCTTATTGATGCTCTCCAGCCCCATTCTTCATTGACTGAGGGATGAACTTTGAATGAACTGAGTAAATTTTCCTAATTGGCAAATTAGCAGTCTCAGTTGCACGCCAGCATCCTTGAATTCAGCTTTGTTTGATTTATTTATGTATTTAATTATGAGTTAAATCATGTCAAAAGTCCATTGGGTGTTTTTTATGCATAATACCAAATGAAAGGATGTTTCTTTGGAGCATGGATAAACCTCCATTAATGCAAAATAACATATTTTCCACAAAGGTTCTTGTGTTAACAAACATGTGCCCAAAGCAATCTTATGTGGCCATTTTGTATGATTTGGTGCTCACATAGTTTCCAGCGCAACACAACTGTTGTAAATATAAATTTAAGGTTTCTCAGCTGTCACAGGTTGCTTTAAATACTCACTGGAAGTTGAGGTATAGCAGCTGAAAACCATTAGCGAAAAAATAAGAAAGCATATTCTCTATAAAAATATGACCCAATTTGACCAAAATGAGTGATAGTTGATGGTGTGTGAGATGGAGTGCTGTAAAGTTTATGCAGGGTTTCTTATCTGCTCACCTAAGTTAGTTAGTGGAGATCTGGTGCAGAGGGTGCAGCACCGGAACTCCCTGGCAGAAGAGATACTGTATCTCAAGGGGAGCTTTCTGGCTAAATGAAGGAAGAATTAAAGAGTGACTGAGACAAAGACAAGCTATTACAAGTTAAAATATCATAAAAATGACTTTGAGGACGTAACTTTACAGTGAAACGGGAGCATAATGTTGCTTCAAAGGCTTAATGTGATAGAAGTGTACCAGTCATTAGTTACTAACCTTAAAGCTGGGGCAGTCAAAGTCTGGATATCAAGTTAGCTGTAGCATGCACGGTGGATTAGTGGTTAGCACTGTTGACTTCCAGCAAGGGGATTCTGGCTTCGATACCCGTCTGGGGCAGGACCTTTCTGTGTGGAGTCTGCATGTTCTCTCCGTGTCTGCGTGGGTTCCCTCCAGGTACTCCGACTTCCTCCCACAGTCCAAAGACATGTGGGTTAATTGGTGACTAAATTGCCTGTAGGTGTGGATGTGAGCATGAGTTGTTGTTTGTTTTGATATGTCAACCCTGTGATTAACTGGCGACTTGTTCGTGGTGTACCCCGCTTTCGCCCAGTGTCAGCTGGTGTTGACTCCAGCCCCCCTGCAACCTTGTACAACCCCCTCAAGACCCTGCAGAAGGATAAGTGGTTATGGATAATGAATGAACGAATGTGGCATGAGACTCCTAAGGAAGCAACTCCACTGCACACTCCCCTCTCTGTTTTTGCTCTGGCTCACATTTTGTTTTGCTTGTTGTCGCGCTCTCTTTAAAGGCCAGTTTGTACCAAAGATTCATG
>JAQFJA010000015.1:11961446-11973689 GCA_029874485.1 Naso brachycentron
TTATAAACCATTTTGTGTTCTGATCGAGAGAACTGATTTTTTTTTTCTGGGCCTCTGACAGTCTGTAAAATTCACTGGTGTCAGAACCATTAAAGACAAGATAAGATACAAACAACTTCAATCAAAAAGGTGCAACAGTATCTCAGTTTTCTGGTAGATATTCTTTTATTTGTTCAGAATAAGACTCAAGAACAGAACACAAAACATGTGGTCAAGACTCTTTCACACTCGAGTTGAGTAAAGAGCCGTAATGGAAAACCACAGAAGAGCAAAGAACTCGTTCATCCTGTTTCAAGTGACTTACAAGTTAATCCAACATGTAGTCGGAGCAAGTAATTCCCTTTCAGAGATGAACTGCAGAGCCGAAGCAGGAGTGGGAGGACATCTTATGGCACAGAGTGTCACAGACTGTCATTCCTCCAGCTGTGAGGACTTACAGTCATATTAATCTGACAATGAAGCTGCTCATTAGAGCTTGACCCGACACACTTTGATCCTCTCACTCCTTCATGTTCTCTCATCGTTTTGACATAGTCATGTTCATCACTGCAGCTCCTTCTTATGGTGCCTGTTGCATGAAGACACCTAAAGATTTTAATTAAAACACAATGTCCTCCATATCTGAGACAGCAGTCTGCTTTTAAAATGAAACAGCCATACACAGAGCGTGCACACCATAAATACTGGGCAGGATTATCAGACACATTTAAAACTGC
This sequence comes from Naso brachycentron, assembly GCA_029874485.1. Classification (NCBI taxonomy): domain Eukaryota; kingdom Metazoa; phylum Chordata; class Actinopteri; order Acanthuriformes; family Acanthuridae; genus Naso; species Naso brachycentron. Next base: position 11,962,163 of record JAQFJA010000015.1, read on the forward strand.
AGTTAGTAACTTTGGGGTAAATATCAAAAACTTTTTTGTGTCTTTTTGGAAAAAATGTCATAATTCCCATAGACAGCTTTTAGTGAGTGACGTGGGCTGAGAGTACGGCGAGATCTCTGTGTTCTCCCATCATGCCTCTGTATGCAGGATTGGTAAGAATCCTAATGCTTACTTTCTATTTGCCCAATGAGTGATACTCTCTGTACTCTTTGTCCTGATTGGCTGGTCGTCATTATGTTTCTTAGCAACAGGTGATGTTGGTACGAGCTGATTAGCTCACCGTGCTCTGACTGCAAGCCACACCGTCACTTTACTCCGCTGCAACTTTCCCTGCAACCGTTTGGTCTCAGTTCAGATTTAAAAGAGAGAGAGAGAGACAACAAACGAAATAAAATGTGAGCTGCAGTGGAGTTGCTTCCTTACGAGTCTCATGATACAGCTAACGTTAGCTTGTTAGCAAAAGTTACCAACTGTTGCTTTAATGTGCTTATGTTGTAACCTGCACAGGTCACTCATAGTGAAAGAGGCAGCAATTCACATTATCCCATATTTAATGCCATGTTTGACATGCTCTGTGTGTGTGTGTGTGTGTGTGTGTGTGTGTGTGTGTCAGTAATATCAGGGGTATTATACCGTTGAGAGCTACTTACTTTATAAATGTTTAATATGCCATTTACTAATTATTATTAGTCATTATTTGATCCACTTTTATGGTATTTCCAGATTGTGAAGAAATCCCGTTAGCTGAACTTTATTCTCCTGCAGCATCACACGTGTTTTGTCTTTGGACGTAATTCTTTTTTCCTTCCAGAAAAGTGCTGCAAAGCATCTGGATCAAAATGCACTTATTTTAGCTTTCCAACACATGGAGCTGCAGAGGAGAGGCTTTATTACAAAGTGAAAAAAAACAGCCGAGGTACAGGCAACATTTAGAAATCCAGGTAACTCTGACTGAGACTCCTAAGGAAGCAACTCCTCTGCACCCTCTCCTCACCTGTTTTTGCTCCTGCTCGCTAATTGCCCCAAATTTTTTTTTGCCCTTTGGTTCCTCAAAACATGGCGATGTATTTGAATTGTTGAGAATGGTTCTACTCAACTGTCATTTGAAAACACAGATACATGCAGTTTGTTGTCAAACAACAAAGAAAAGAGACGAGTCCCTCACAGCTGTACAGCTGCAACAAAAATGTTTGACTTCTTTGCTTGAAAAGATGAGTTCATTATTAAAATAGCTGCAGACTAATCAGCTAATTAATTAATTGGGCTAAAAGTGTGAACATGCATAAGAGTAGAACTTTTCTGACCACTAAAATGCTGCTGTGTGTGAAATTATGTCAGTAAACAATTAATGTTTATGAAGAGACTCGATGTGAGGATAAAAAAGCGTCTCATGTTTGTATTTTTCATGCTTTAACTTTAAGAAACTTAAAGATGGAGCAGTCCTGGATGTGAACAAGCTCCTTCCACATCTGCCCTTCACGTGCTGAACCGCTGGCAGAGGGTCACTGCAGGGCATTAATCACCGCAGCTTCACTGCAGAAAGTTCTCTCTGTGTCTGTGGTCGTGATGTCTCATGTTCACCGACAGGAAGGCACATGTACCAACTTCTTTTTTCATTTACACCGACATCACTGCTTCACGACCAATGGGATACTTCACAGCGGACCGAGATGTCAGCGGGATGACGTAGTTGCTGGCGTAGGGCTGCAGTTTGATGGCTCTTACTAAATGAATTGAGTGGGAATGGACAAGCGGGACACTCTGCCGGTCAGACGGTGCGCGCTGCTGACCTCCGCACACTCGGTCACTTCAGCAGGTTTCTGACTTGGGAGGATTTCTGCCTGTTGGTTTTGTCCCTGTGCAGAGAAAACGTGTTTCTGACTGTCTCACTGTCTTCTTTATCATAGGACACCTGTGGTAAGTTGTGCAGAATTTATTGCTTGTATATTTGTGACCAGACTGCTTTAGATTTTTTACCTTGTGATCCAACATTAAAGATTATTGCGCAAAAGCTTAAGATTTTTTAAAGGGGGGCGATCATGCTGCAAACTCTCAAGAGTCTTTATAAATATAAACAAGGGGAAATGGTCGCGCGGTGGAGGCTGAAGTAAACGGACTATTTAAAGACAGGATTTGTTAGAGTATTCTTATTAGTCTACACTTTATTTTCAGACTTACCTCATTTTCAGTGAAGACACTCTTGGAAAGAGCCTCATTAAACCTCACTTTAGATGTTTCCGTTAGAGGAGGTTACAGTGAATGAAGTAATATTTCCCTCTCCTCCTCCTCCACCTGTGGTGCTCTCAGAGGACACAGCATGCTGTCGTCCCTGAAGACCCTGCTGCTGCTCTCGGTCCTGTGCACACCGACCTCCAGCCTGTGCTTCCGCCTCTACCAGACCCGCTTCGATCTCCTGTGCGACGACCAGATGGCAGCGGGGGTCCGGAGCGACGAGGACGAGCCAGGTTACTCCCCCGTGGACGGCTGGGGGTCCCTCCTGCAGTCCGCGGAGTACCTTACCTCCTCCTCCTCCTCCTCTTCTTCCCCATTTACCTCCACCTCCTCTTCCGCCGAGTCCAGCCGGGAAAAAAGGACTTCAAGTCCCGCAAACTACCGCTTCATGAGCCGGACGAAGCTCAGAGGGCAGATGCTCCGCAACAGCAGCAAAGGGGACCGGAGGAGCAGGCTGACGCTGTCGCTGGACGTCCCGACCAACATCATGAACGTCCTGTTTGATGTGGCCAAGGCCAAAAACCTGCGCGCGAAGGCGGCCGAGAACGCGCGCCTGCTGGCGCAGATCGGACGGAGAAAGTGAAACATCCGGACAAGTTTGATTTGAGAAACAGCCATGACCAGCGTTGGCCTCCCCCGACACAAACGAAATGAATTCCTTCTGTACTTTTAGAGTCGTAGTGTTTCATTGTTTCTCCAGGGGAAGGATTTTTTCCCTCCAGCTTACAGATAAAAGACTGATTTGATTTAGTTGATGTCATGTGACAAGTGTTTGGAATAAAAGTCTCAGACAGGCTGCTGTTAATTTGATTTAAACAATGAGACAATAAACGATGCAAACTTATTTTTTTGTTTCTAAAAGTTGGATGATGACTCCTGCTAAATTATACAACATTTTGCCAGTAAGTTTAGCAAAGTGAGAGAGCAGATTGGCTACTTTATGCTCTTATGTCACAGTTTTAGTCAAAAGAAATAATTCATGGGTTTCTAACGGCTGTCAGAAATGTGGAGCAACAGTGAGACTACCTTAACTCAAGATGGAATAAAGTCCAGAGCAAAAAGGTGAGAGTAATCTGCCATATCGGTCATTAAAGTCAAGAAAAGAGATTTATTTTTCATTGGAAACAGATGAAAGTGTCTCTTTCTTTGGCTTTAGAATCTGAAAAGACAATTTTCAGACTAAGATTCTACTCTGAGCATGGACGTGGGCTGCAGCAAGGCAGGATTCCTCACAGTTAAGACAAGCCCTCAGATTGCATTTTCCAGTCAAATGAATGTTTAATGTGCTAAGTTGCCCCAGAGTCATCAAACTTTAAATCTTGGACCAAACAGGAAAAAGAAGAAAGCAGCTCTGATTATTAATTCTTACATCCTTCAAAAAAAAAAAGACCATTGAATTGTTTTGTAATTCTGTTGCATAATCATAACAATGATGTTTTTTGTCTTTGCTGGTTCATTTATTTATCTTCTGAGATGTTTGAAGTTCAGAAGTTCCCGTGGGAGCCGATAATGATTCCAGATTCAAGTGTGAAACATCAACACAACGCTGACGCTGAAATACTGTACAAAACAACTGCAAGATGATGAAATACAGAAAAATGCAAAGTGCATGGGAATGTATGTGTTCATCAGATGTCTGTTATTTTTATACTCAAAATAAAGGATTATTTTTCCTCAAATAAAGCAGACGGAACTAACTGAATTGCCATTTTTATATGTTGCAATGGCATCCATGAAATATTCCACTAATTTATTATTCCTTCGCCTGTTTTTGTGCTTTATTACTTAAACTCGAGCTCGCCTGATTGGACTGATGCATCTGCATGTCCAGTATCACTGGGCAGCTCAAGCTGATCATGGATCTATATGTACAAATGTGTATGTTGACCATTAAAAGAATAGTAATTAGAATACAAAAGAAACCAACAAAAAACCCGCGTGTGTTAAAGTGTTATCTCAAATATCAATGTCACCTTCAGTCTGCAGCTACTTTGAGTGCACTGTGATGTAAGCAAATGCTAATTTATATTTTTAGAAAAAATGCTAGTGTCGCTTAGAAGGCTCTGTCGTCATCCACACACACCTGTTTGATTTTATGAATAGTAGATTGTAAAAAAGGCTGCTGAAGAGTCAGCAGTCAAACGCTATTTACTCAATGAATGAGAAGTTTCTCTGTTTACCAAATAAAACGCTTTGGGATCACAGCGTGTGCCTGAGACAAGTCCTCATGATGTAGTGCAATGTCGACATCTAGTGGCCAGTTCGCAGAAAAACACTTCAGCTTGTGCTGTTCTGCTACTTTCATTGCTTTTTTGCGTCCTCACACAACAAGATTGTCCCACACAAAATTTGAATAACAAACCAAAAGATTTGGAAAAAAGTAAATTTACTCAAATACAAGAGAAGCAGGCCTCACTTAAACATTTTAGGCTTGCATGAGTATTTCAGTTTTGACCTGTTGTATTCGCATAGCCTGCTCCATTACAGTTCTGAAATAAATTTTGCACCCTCGTTTTCACTTTGTAGTTTCCAGTTACAAAATCACAAATGAATGAAAATGTATTACTATAGATAAAAATCAGCACCGTAAGTATCTCGACCTATTTACAGCCTAATGCATCTGTTAATTTAATTTAAAAATATAATCACATTAGACCTACTTGGAAAAGAGGAACTCTGTTTAATGCGTACTTTGGAAAGTCTACTTTAACTAGTGGCGTATAGGCTATTTTTGCACTTTTGACTGGTAAATTAAATGGTTGCATGCTTTTCATTTTATTTAATTTGCTCAAACATAAAAATACAAAACTGCAGAGTCTCCCATTTTGAACACATCAACAAAATTTCGTGTCACAGTTGTTATCAATCTTTTAAAAAAAATGATCTTTGTGCTTGTTTAATCGTGATGATAAACTTGTAGCAGGTCAGCGGCGCCCCCTGCTGGTGAAGACGCGGAGAGTTTCTGACGTAAGTTCCGTTGACGTGGAGGTTCCAACAGGAAGAGAGTTTGCGTTTTGCTACGTGGAAGGATCCTCTTCTATGATCGAGACTGAGAGCATCTGTTGCCCTCGTCCGTAAGATTCATTCCGGCATAATGATTAAAAAGTTCGACAAGAAGGACGAAGAGTCTGGTAAGATGGGAGAGTTAGCACTTTATTTTCGTTCAGACTGACAAGATGTTGGACGCTTTGGAAGCTAACGAGAGGCTAGCCTCTTACAGTTAGCAGGTTAGCTAAAGTTAACGATAGCTTGGGGGCGATTTAACCAGGCTGTTTGTTGTGAATTGTTGGCAAAATTATATATGTATATATTATCAGTTATTATTTGTTATTGCATTTACATTTTAAGCGCTTTCATTTGATGTTAAAAGAATATCTACACCTCTCCAGCGCTGTTAGTTTGGCGTTAAGTTAGCATTGAAGGCTAGGCTAGGGTAACGTAAGTGTCAGCTGGATGTTGTGAGGAATGATTTGCCGTTAGAAGACGTGTCCTCCCTCCACATCAGCTCAAAGTATAGATGGATTAAACTTGGTGCAGCTTTGCCTCAGATCCGTAGCACTTAACAAACACGACAAGACTGATGACACAAACGTCTGACTCGACTGTTTTGACACTTAGGGAGTGGGTCGAACCCTTTCCAGCATCTGGAGAAGAGTGCCGTGCTGCAGGAGGTAACGTGAAAGTCTGTGCTTGGCATCATGAGTTAAAAAATAAAAAATAAACTGTTGAAAATAAAAAAAGCTTTCTCTCCTCGCTCGCAGGCACGTATCTTCAATGAGACTCCTATCAACCCGAGAAGATGCCTTCACATTCTCACCAAGATTATCTATCTGCTCAACCAGGTGAGAAGCTGCTGAAGAGGCTTTTGATTGCTGTGTGTGGTGTCGGTGTGTGTTCAGCCATCCTAACGCTCTCTTCCTCTCGTGCGAATGCACATTTAGGGGGAGCATTTTGGGACCACAGAGGCTACGGAGGCCTTCTTTGCAATGACGAGGCTCTTTCAGTCCAATGATGTGAGATATCAGCCGTTCATTTAATCAGTCATTAGGCAATGGATGAGATACTCCATTCTCTTTTAGCTCGAGCTGTGTTTGTTTTTCGTTCAGATACACGTATGTTTAGTAAGTCTGAACTCTGTTTTTTTCTCTCAGCAAACCCTGAGGAGGATGTGTTACCTGACCATCAAAGAGATGGCCAACATCTCTGAGGATGTCATTATCGTCACTAGCAGGTTTGTACCGTGACATTCGTATCCCCAACATGGAAGACTGCATATTTAGTCCGGCTTGTCTCTTCTTGGCTTAATGGAAATGCCTCTGAAAGAGTCAGAGTTTGTTTTCACTCGGTGTTAGACTGTAACACAAAGATGAAAATATGATCTAGACGTACAAAAACCGACTTTTTTCTCATGTTGTTATGAAATCTAAAAAAATACGAATGTTATGTTTGACGATTAAATCTATTATAGAGGGGAACAAACTCTGTAAATGTGTTTTGTTATGTTTAATGTCTTTAATCATTTCATATTCTGTATTTTACAGCCTGACTAAGGACATGACAGGGAAGGAAGATGTATACCGAGGACCTGCTATCAGAGCCCTGTGCAGGATTACAGATGTGAGTGCCCGTTTTTTTATCCTGTCTCCCCACCTCTTGCTAAACCTTTTTAACTAATGCAAGAAAGAAAGTGCATAAATAATTGACCTAAATCAAAAATGGAAGCACTGTTTGTAGAATTTCTCTTGTCCTCTCCACAGACCACCATGCTGCAGGCCATTGAGAGATACATGAAGCAAGCTATTGTTGACAAAGTGCCCAGTGTGTCCAGTTCAGCCCTCGTCTCCTCACTGGTAAATACTTGATCCAGTTTCATATTGTACGTAAATCTACAAAGAACTTTTCGAACTGTGTCTGGATTTCAGGATTTGTTCTTCAAGTGTTTTGTGCTTCTGTATATGTCAGATAAAGCTCTGTGATTTTTATCAAATCACCACTGCGGTGTATTAATGGTTTTTCCTTTTTGTGTGTGTTCAGCACATGGTGAAGATGAGCTACGATGTGGTGAAGCGTTGGGTGAATGAAGCCCAGGAAGCTGCGTCCAGTGACAACATCATGGTCCAGGTGGATAGTAGAGACATGATAGAGACTGAAGGGTTCATGCTGTTTTGACCCGTCTGTTGTGTATTCATATGAAGTATTCATGAATTAATCGAAGCCGTTGTTTGTGTGTGTCCCGTCTGTCAGTACCATGCCCTGGGCCTGTTGTATCACCTCAGGAAGAACGACCGTCTGGCCGTTACCAAGATGCTCAACAAGTTCACCAAGTCTGGTCTCAAATCTCCCTTCGCCTACTGCATGCTCATCAGGATCGCCAGCAAACTCCTGGAGGAGACGGAGGGAGGGTGAGTAGTCGGCTTGCTGCAGCAGTCGGTGTTACCGGTGTTGCCCCGGGATTCCACTGGCTGCAGGCAGCGGAGTTCTCCCCCGCAACAGGGCTGCAACTATTTTTATGATTGATTAATCTGCCAATTGTTTTTACAATTCATTGATTAATTGTTTATTCAATGTAAAATCAAAATATTCAAAAAATGCTCACCTAAATTTCCCAGAGCCCGATGTGACGTCTTCAGATTGACACAGAGTAGCAGCAAAACCTCACATTTAACAGGCTAAATCAGCATTTTTTTTCGCCTTTTCAGTCACAAAATGGCAAAAACGATTAATTGATTATCAAAATAGTTGATGATTAATTTTCTATCGATCGATTAATCAATTATTCAATTAATTGTTGCAGCTCTACCCGGGAGATTCTAACAGTTGTAATATCATTTTAACTTCATTGCTGTAGAAAAAGCAGCGTCCTGCACATCAAGGAAAATATAAAAGAGATTCGTTTTCCATTCACGAGGTTATTTTAAAGATCAGCTCCACGTGAGCTTAAAAAAAGAGCAGAGGAGGCGCAGCGCAGTGACGTGCCCACAGACCGGACAATTTGGCTTTCATATTTTCATTTGCCAGACAGTGACACGCCATACCAACAAAAAGCCGGCAGATACCAGGTACCTTCAACCCTGAGGGGTAGATTTTAAAAACCTGACGATAAAGATCAAAGGAAGTGCCCTGTGTAGCCTACTGATTATGAAAATACCTTCTTTCTTGCAAAATGTCCGGTGTTACTGGTGGTGCCACGAGCGCATTAGTCGGTGGGAAAATTTCGACCCTTGTGAGTGGACCTGCAGAAATCTGATACTCTAGTGGAGAAGCACAACAGCATGTGGGCACCTGCACAGCACAGCTGATTTCCCCTCTGAAAAAGTAATTTTTAAATAGTTGAAGACTTCTTATTTCAAATATTGTATCTGTCTTTGTGTTCTCAGTCACGACAGCCCGCTGTTTGACTTCATTGAAAGCTGCCTGAGAAACAAGAATGAGATGGTGGTGTACGAGGCTGCCTCCGCCATCGTCCACATGCCCAACTGCACTGCCAGGGAGCTCGCCCCTGCTGTGTCCGGTACGTTCGCTCACACCTCGTTCTTCTTGTCTTTAAGCAGTCCTTATCATGCTGCTGTATATTCAAGTGTATTTTTTTTCCCAATAAGTCTGATTTTAATTATTTGATGCTTAAAAACATAATTGGCAGCTACATCTAACTTAGTCAAGTGAAGTCAGGCAGCTGCATGGACCTGAGTACTGCAGCTCCGTCCTCCAATCACTGCTGTGCAGATTTTGGCTCCGAAAGTCAAAACAAGATGGCAGCACGCTTAGGAATATTTTGGATTTATTTATCTATTTTTTTTACACTGGGAGGAAGTGAAATCGTTCATCTTTACTCATGTGGATGGTTACTGACTGAGAGAGCTGAACGATTTATTGTTTGATTGAGTTTGTAACATGAGCTTCCCTAAAGATTTTTCCCTCTCATGAGTCTCACTGTGGATGTTTGTCTTCTTGCAGTGCTGCAGCTCTTCTGCAGCTCTCCCAAAGCAGCGTTGAGATACGCTGCAGTCAGGACCCTCAACAAGGTACAGCTTCACTCTCTGTTCCTCCCTCACGTATCCAGGCTTAATTTCTCAGGTCGATCCGATGAATGAACTTGAGTGACATGTCCTTTGTGTCCACCAGGTGGCCATGAAGCATCCCTCTGCCGTGACAGCGTGCAACTTGGACCTGGAGAACCTGATCACAGACTCGAACCGCAGCATCGCCACACTGGCCATCACCACTCTGCTGAAGACGGGCAGTGAGAGCAGCGTGGACCGCCTCATGAAGCAGATCTCCTCGTTTGTCTCTGAAATCTCTGATGAATTCAAGGTCAGATGCTTCTGTATTTGTTTGCTTGTTTGTTTTTTGTTGTTTCTTCTTTTTATTAATTTCCTGGAATGACATTCACTGCCTCACCTTTTTTGAAAATCCAGTCATTTGTCTCTACTTCCTGTTGTCTAAAATCTGTCGCTGATGTTTGTTTCCTCCAGGTGGTGGTGGTGCAGGCCATCAGCGCTCTGTGCCAGAAGTATCCCAGGAAGCACAGCGTCATGATGAATTTCCTGTCCAACATGCTCAGAGATGATGTAAGCTGATCATTATCGCCGACAATCTTTTACACTTTGGTCTTTGCCTCACAGAGTGGCCTCCGTATCAGCTCTGACCTTATTGAGAAAACTGACTGTTGTACTCACAGGTGACACTTGGGAGCTCAAATGTTTTTCTTTGTCTTTACATGTGTTCAGATTTCCTTAATCTGTTTTTATATGCTGACATGTAGGAAGACACACAGGCAGTAAAATAAAATTAAAAAAAAAAGATAATCCAAGTATCTGTCGTACTGCGCTCTCCCCTCCCTGCAGGGTGGGTTTGAGTACAAGCGGGCCATCGTTGACTGCATCATCAGCATCATTGAGGAGAACCCAGAGAGCAAAGAGACGGGCTTGGCCCACCTGTGCGAGTTCATCGAGGACTGTGAGCACACGGTGCTGGCCACAAAGATCCTGCACCTGCTGGGCAAAGAGGGCCCACGCACCCCCCAGCCCTCCAAATACATCCGCTTCATCTTCAACCGAGTGGTGCTGGAGAGCGAGGCTGTCCGCGCAGGTGAGACAGAGCGGGATGCTGGGAAACTTCAAGAGCTGCTCTTACTGTAGCTTAATGGAGAAGTTTGTTTTTTTGCACATTAAGCTTTTTAGTAAGGATGTTTACGATCATATACAACGTTCTGCAGCATTATTATGCTGGGCGATATGACCTAGCCTCACGAAACCAACAAACAGCCGTTTCCAGGTTATATATCCGTCTCTAACTTTGTGTTTTAGTGTTGGTACATGAGAAGACACCACGACACATTCGACCAAATATTACGTCGTTTAAAACGAGCATTTATTGTATTTTTTGACGGATTGTCTGAGTGCTCATGCTCCTCCGTTGTTTCCAACTAGCGGTGACGTCAGCATGAGCTCCAGCTCTCAGGACTGCTCCGGTTTTCATAATAATGCTGTAAAACATCGGATATTAACTCCTTTAATGTTGGCAAAATAATTGTTTGGTCCTTAATGTTTGTTCCTTCAACCCTCAGCTGCGGTCAGTGCTTTGGCTAAATTTGGAGCTCAGAATGATGATCTGCTTCCAAGTGTCCTGGTTCTAATGCAGAGGTAATCAAAGGAAACTGGTGAAACTGTCGCTAAAATTAATTGTTAGCTTCCCTAAATGTAATATACTCTATACTATACATATGTGCTCGATCTCGTAGGTGCATGATGGACAGTGATGATGAAGTGCGAGACAGAGCCACTTTCTACATGAACGTGCTGCAGCAGAAGCAGAAGGCTCTGAACGCCGCCTACATCTTCAATGGTAAGGAAGAGGGCGCTGTCAGGGATGTCGAGGAGTAAATGACTGTAGGCTTGGTTCATGGTTTGAGTGTTGACGTGTCCTCTTCTGTCTGTTGCCCTCAGGTTTGTCTGTCTCCATCCCCGGCCTGGAGAAGTCCCTGCACCAGTACACTCTGGAGCCCTCAGAGAAACCTTTCGACATGAAGTCTGTCCCTCTGGCCACCGCTCCTATCACAGAGCAGAAAACGGGTACAACCACACAGATATCTGCACAGGATTTCTCCTGATGTATACTCAGCTGTCATTAACAGGAATCAAATACTTAAGGAGTGTCTGTTTGTTGTTTTTTTCTTCTTCTCAGAAATCGCCCCTATTGCCACCAGCAAACTGCCAGAAAAGCTGGCCCCATCACGTCAGGACATTTATCAGGGTAAGAGAGTAAATAAACATCAGATTCAAACTGAGAACCTTCA
>JAQFJA010000015.1:11977463-11987573 GCA_029874485.1 Naso brachycentron
TAATTTTTACCAATTTTGAAATATCGGTAGTATCGTCAGTATTTTTACAGATATCAGTGGGAAATTACCGATATTTTTAAGTAGATCAGGAATGAAAATAGATCTTTTCTATGCGTGTTAAAGACTGATTTTGCACCAATTTGACTACACAAAGATTGCTTTTATTAAACAAAGAACTTTATTAAAGAATATTTAACATTAATTGACATTATCAGCCAACTCTAGAAATGTACACTAAAAAAAAAGAAGAAGAAAAAAAGAAGTGTTCCTTTAAAAAAAAAAAAAAAAAAAAATTAAATAGATAAATTAACGTCATTACAGTTCAGCATCAGTAAATTTCAGATATTTCAATAAAGAAAGATTATTCTTGTCAGACAAAAAGCACAGAGGATAAAGACAAGGAAGTGAGAGAAAATAAAAGTTAGACATGCTGGTGGCCTAGTGGTCTAAAGCGCTAGCACTTCATTATCATGTTTGTGGTTCAAGTCCCATCAGGGAGTTACATTAGACATCCATCTTTCATTTAAATTAGAAAAGCAGGAGTTGATGCTGGTAAATTGGCTCAGCGTTCATTCATGAATTCACCAAACAGCTTGAACAGGGCTTTGAACACAAGTGTTTCTTTAAAAAGAGTGAATAAAGTTGAAATATGCGTTGAGGAAGCCGGTCGGATCTTCCAGCTGAGGGTAGTGACTGATGTGTTCGTCCAGGATGGTGATTGTCGACCTCTGGACCAACTTCCTGTGAGAAACAAAAGACACAGAGCAGAAACATTAGGAGACAGTGTGAGGCTGTAGATGTACTGGTGACCTGGTGGCTTAAATTACTGGCTGTGAACAAATCCAGGCAGGGACTTTTGTTTTATGTCAGTCTTTAATTTAAATTAGAAAGATTTGTATTGCACTCAATGCCAACACCACTATTTTATGTTGTGAATATAAATTAAGGATTTTTTTTTGAATGAGTCGAGATGAAAAAGCTCTGAAGTACGACAGCTATATTTTTATTCAAACAATAAGCAGAAAACACAAGGTTTCAGTCCTGGTTCTGACTGAATGAGACAAAGATCATTTTCTTCCATCTCTGTGTCTTCTGCGGCCTATTGGAAAAGTCACAAGTCCAGAAAAGTTCAAGTCCAGCTGTAAAACCATTTTTGTTCAGTTTTCTCAAATGCCTACAGCAGTTGTAGTCTGTAGTTATCAAAAAAAATAAGCAGAAAAGACAAATTTAAATCTTCCTTCTGACCATATGATTCTTTGACAGAAGAAACTGATAAATGTCGACGGCTTCAGTGGTTTGGTGGCTGTGTTATGTCCACACTCACACAGAGGTTCTCAGTTCAAACCCAAATGCAAACTGCTGCCTCCATGACAACAAACTGAACCTCAGTCACACGTAAAAGATGGTAATGATGGTAAGACAAGCGGCCACTTTACAAACAAATAAAGTGAAAGCAAAGTTTCTTTTTTTAAGAGAACACATTATTTGATAAGATGATCATTTTTAAGTAAAAGCAGGTTTTTGGTTTTTTCTTTAAAAAACACTTCATAAAAGCTGTTTTTTAAAAAAATTTCAACCTTTTGTTTTGTTTTGTTTAGTAAAACCATGTGCTTAATTTTTTGAAAAAGCAATTTTATTTCATAGTACAGGCAATTTTTTTAAATTAAAATCCAAATCAATATTTTTAGTGAAAGACATTCTACCTTGTTTTAACTAAAGCATGTTTTTTATTTATTTTACTCCCAAAACCACTAAAACAATTCTAATGCACACCTTCAAAAACTCACAGAAACGGGTGTTGGAGGAAAAGTCAGGTCAGTCATGCAGGTGAGGGGAGAAAAATCACTGTCCTGTTTTTGAAAAAGCTTTCTTTGGTAAACAGCATCTACAGGAACGAAACATTTTACCTGATGAAGGTCCACGGGACTTTTGCAGGGTGGGTTCTTCTGTCACCTGCATTTATTTTTCGACTAAAAGAAGGTTTTTTTATATTTTGGTTCAAGTTTTTCTTTTTCTTTTAACAACATCTTTTTAAAAAGCAGGGTATTTTTAAATTTACTGCAAAGCTAGTCTACTTTTTCCTTAACACTTTAATAAAATTTTACGAGCAAAAACAAGGTTGTTTAATTTTGATTTTCCTTTTTTTTTTTTTTTTTGGAAGATCCGTTTTTTATTTTATTTCTCAAAGTAAAGGTGCAGATAAGAGGTATGATGGCCAGTAAAAGAAAATCCAAAACAGGCACATAATGACAAAGTCGTAATCTTATATTTATAAATGCAAATCAAGTAAAGAGATGTAACTTTATTTAATCAAGCTCTTTTTCCTTAATTAAGTCCAACAAATCAAAAATTTTCCATCAAACAAAAAGCGATGTGGAGATTTTTAAAAACAAAATCTGCTGCATTATTTCGAGCTCAAATCTCAGAGAATGTTTGAATGTAAGAGTTCAGATTATCTGTAAAACAAATCCTTTTCTTCAGCGAGTGAGCTGAACCAAGAGCAGCAAGTAGGCGAGTGTGTCACGGATAAAAGGCGTTTAAAAATCAGAGGCGGGGGCACTCACTGGTAAAGACGGATGAACTGGGGATGAGGGTTGACCGGGTCCAGGGGTCCGTAGATTATGTGCACTGAAAGACAAGGAGGGATGAGAGGATGAAGGGAGGAAAACTGAGGAACGGAGGAGTGATACGAAAGGGAGGATGGCGACGTTCAAACCTGGACGAGAGCAACAAACAGAATTTGGAAAATATCAGAAGAACCTTTATGAATTGGCTCAAGCTTGGAAGCTTTTTTAAAATATATTTTTAGACTTGGTGAAGATGTAAGAATTTTATATACATATTGATGTTTTTGGGCCATTTGGATGAACTGAAAAACAGGCAGTAACACATCACATACATATAATCACTATTAATATTTTCTCATTAACACATGCAGCAGTTACAGCGCGACAATTTAAAAGTCAAATAGGCCTATTCACTCTCCTCCGCCTTTGCAGTGACTGAGCCAAAACATTAAAGTTGCTCTTTGCTGAATTTAACACGAGGTTTGTGTCAGCGCACACACACTTCCCCCTTCATTAGCTCAGATCACAGATGGACTCTGAGGCTTCTTCTCGCAGGCTAAGCAGCTTAGCATCAGCAGCTCTCTGGCCGAGGCCGCTGGGTTAATACAGAAGTGTGTGTGGCCGACACATAAGAGCTTCCTCCTTCTGATTTTTAAACACACACACACATCACAATGTCTGATGCAACTGTGAACTCACGCGGGATGAAGGTGGAGGTGAGTGCGCCTACCCATCGCTCTCTGTGTTTCAATCTCTGGTTGATGTACTGCAGAATACTGAGAGAGAGAGAGAGAGGAGACCGAATCAAAAATGACAGAACAGAGACAAACAGCAGCAAATTAAAATGAAAACAAACACACACACAAACACACACCTGTCCAACACTAGGTTTCCATCGTTGTAGCGCAAACTCGTCCACATGTCCCAGAACTCAGCGTCTGTGGGCTGCGTGTAAGGGCCGAACACTTCTCCAAGCCTTCCAGAAACACGACACAGAGTCACGATGTGCTGGTTTCAATCTCCAGATCTAAAACAGAACTCAGCTGCTCTTACCCCTTCTGAAAAATCATGTAGTTGGTGAGACGTGTCAGAACTGGAGCCAGTAAAGTGTAGTCCTTCAGCAGCTTTGGGAGACAAAACAAGCAAAATTCCAAATCAGTGTCTCGAGCTTTTTAAAATCTTATGACTACATCACACAACTGCACACAAAGTCTAACATAAGATGAAGAAAACAGAGGTGACTCACAGTCTGCAGCAGCCGTGGGTGATGTGTTTCTGGGAATAAACCTGGTGGAGATTAAAGAGTCAGCACTGAATTTCACAACAGAACAATCACTTTTAGTTTATTTCAATAATAAATTACAACAGACAACAGACAGCAAAGGAAAAAGACTAATTAAAACATACGAGTCAAAAAAAAACAGCAGTCCCTTTATGAAATGTTATTAAATTATACAAATGTTTTGGTGATGGGCTGCAGCCAGTGATTCCAAGTAGTGATGCACCGAAATCAACCAAAAATAATGGAACACTTGGCTGAAAACCGAATACCAAAACCATTTTTTCCTGCCGTTTTTAATTCATTTTGCCAATTTTTGCACCATTGCATAAATTAAATAAATGTGCTTTAGTCATGCTTTTCAAAGAAAAAAATCCTTAAGAAGTTACAATGACCTTTTGCTGCGGCACGGTCACTGGCAAACGTTTTTGCTTTTTCGACGACGTCGGCCACGGATGGTGTTGTAACTTTATTTAAGGAAAATGTTTCTTTCATACAGATTTATAAGTTTATTATGCATGAAACATTTAAGTTAATATTACATATTGAACAGTTCATGTAAAACATTGAGTTAAAAGAAATCTGTACTCCTCATTTAATATTTAGGATGTGAATTACAAGTTCTGAGTCTGTTGAGCTTGGTAACGTCCCTCGACATGCTGCATTTTAGGCATCGTGCTTCTCTTTCCACGCTGGTTGCTGTTTGATCGCGTGATCAAAAATTCCCTCGTTATGTAAAAATTTGTTGACATTTTACCTTATTTGGCCAAACACTGAAAGTATTTGTAATAATTATTTTTTGGTACTAAATGAGGTAATAAACAGTTTGTGGCAGGAAAGCTGCTGTCTGTCTCAAAGATAACAGAGAACACTGTACCTCCGTTAGAAAGACACAGGCTGTTCAAAGTCAGGTGACCTGTACGGTTTTGGTCGCTCCTGCAGGACAGAGAGAAAAAAAACACACAAAGATAAAAGGCTGATTATTAAATCATAATTTATTAACTAGTTTTTGACAGTTTGCATTAATACACTGGCACACCCGAGTACCTGTAGAGCAGCTCCAGGGCCACAGTGTCTCCATAGTCATGCGACACCAGATTCACTCGCTGGTTGCTCAGACCCAAGTGAGCCACCAGGGCCTCCACCACACTGGCCTGCTCGAAGATGGAGTACCTGTGGGGTCGCTGGGAAGATAAGACGGAGAGGAATAAGTGCAGAAACAGATCATCACGCAGGAAATATAAGAAACATAAACAGGGAGGGAAAATCCAAGGAAGACTTTAAAAACCGACTCACCGGCTTGTCACTGAAGCCGAAACCCAGGAAGTCGAGTGCAATGACTCGATGAAAGCGCTGCGCGAGCGGCTCCCAGATCTGTATGAAAACCAAAAACAGATTTAAACTCCAGCTGGTTCATGTTAGAGCAGGTCCCATTGAGACCTGATGTTGATTAGCTACTGAGCGCGTGCAGTGGGTACCTTGTTCCAGTCGTAGCTGGAGGTCGGGAAGCCGTGGAGCAGGATGACGACGTCGGAGCTCCCCAAAGCACCAACAGAATCTGGAAGAGAAACAAACACAATGTGACAAAACAGAGACAAAAAAAGTTTATGACAACAAGGATGTGGCTGCAGGAAGTGTCTGATAAAAGCTGTACGATAAAGAACAACGGAAATGGAAAGAAAACGACATATTATTCATGCTCAATTAGTTAATTTGACAGCCAATTCAAAATGTTTTGAATAACTACTTCAATGATTTAGTCATTTATCAAGGGAAAATGAAAAACAGTTTCTGATTCCAGCTTTTCAAATTGGAGCATTGGCTGTTTTTTTTCTTGTTTGATATGATGTCAACAGAGTCAAAACTTATCTTGATCTTGTTGTCAGGTTGAATTTTTCAAGCCCGTTCACTGCCTCTCATGTTGAAACAGGGGATAGAAACACTATAGGACAGGTGAAATTCGCTAGCTATAGGTAATTCACCGTTCTAAAGAGAACGTCTGTGTTTGTTTGGTCAAAAAAAGCTGAGAGAGAGAGAGAGAGAGAGAGAGAGGGGGAGAGAGAGAGAGAGCGAGAGAGAGAGAGAGGGGAGCCGTGGAGACCAAAGTTATTACGTCTGGAAAAACAGTTCCTTCCAAGTGCTGCCTTCCTAGCTGGAATATTAGCGTGAAGAAGGATTTTGACACAGACGTTCTTTTGAACTAACGCTGTCTCACATTTTCAGCTACTTTCTGTAACGTTTATTGAATATGGACACAATGTAAACAAACATCATGTCTCATAAATAAAAATGCTCTGGGAAAAATGGGCGGGCAGAGAGGCGCACTCACAGACCAGCAGAGTCCAAAACTTTGACATAAATGTTTTTAGCAGACGTGGACAAATAAATCCCCCTCGGTCGTTTCTTACTGACTTTTGAAGCAGCTTGTTTGGACCTTAATGGCCTCCTGAGCTCTGGCTAATTCAGGAAACTAATGGAATGATTTGGAAGTGACTTTGGGCCTTGTTAACTGTTTGAGCCTGCTGTTTGTTGTTAATTTAGTTTCTTTCCCTCTGCTCTTCCTGCCCGGCTGTCTTTATTCACTCTTGATGTTTTTCTTTTACTTTGTTTTTTTTCTGCATCTTGTCCCGTCAGTATTTCTGTGACATTTCAAAGCAGCGCATTTTATTCACACTGTTCCTTTTTAGACGAGCAGGAGCTCGAGGTCTGAATTTACAAAAAAAAGTCTATAAATAGCTTTGTCCCATTACCTCTTTCAGCTGATTGGGCGTGGCAGATACGGCGCTGTCTACTGCGGCTCTCTGGATGAGCGGCCGGTGGCTGTGAAGGTGTTCACCGCAACCAATCGCCAGAACTTCCTCAACGAATGCTCCATCTACCGGCTGCCACTTCTGGAGCACGACAACATTGCACGCTTCGTGGCCGCAGACGAGCGGACGGGACCAGAGGGACGCACTGAGTACCTGCTGGTCATGGATTACTACCCACATGTGAGTGGTGGAGGGAGCAGGAGCTGTTGTGTGTGTGTTTTTGGTGGCACCTGTGATAATTGTGGTAACAAGAATTGTGGTTTTAATAATAAATTTCCCAGAATTCCAGGGGCAGCGAACACTTGGTCTGTCTGTTTACAGTGCAGCCACAAAACAGCCAACAAACACGCTGGCTCGAACAAAGAAATCCGACTTTTCCCATCATGCCAGGAGTCACGTCGATCTGCTCATTCTGAAGCTGCTCATTGTTGTTCCATAGACTAACCTCCCTTCTGTTCTTGTGGTTGCTCCTTAATTCAAGTCATTCGAGTGCTTTCAGTGTAACGCACCAGCAGTAGAAAAAGTTGTTAGCATTAGCAGTAATTTAGTCGAGCTCTGAGAGAAACTAAACTGTAGGCGGTGAATCATGTATCAATGAGATCAAATCACAGTGTAGTGCTGGAACAGATAAATATCAAAAATGAGGTAAAAATGATTTCTTTGAAGCCTGCAGGGGATTTGTTGTTGTGCTGTGGATTTTTAATAATGGACGGACTACAGCCTGTAAATATAAAATATAATCCTTCACCTCTCTGGGCCTTTTCCGCAGTGAAATCAATATGCAGCCAGCGTCGCAGAAGAAAACTTGAGCTGAAGGCTGCTTCCAGGAGCTCTTCATTATTAATGTCAACAGAACTTAAAACTGTTTGCTGTTCAAGCCTTCAGCCTCATAATTACAAGTCAGCTGACCTCCAGCCAGCCTATGAAAGGAACCTATTGTGTATCGTAACCATTACTCTAATACAAGTTGTCATGGAAACATGGTGCAAGCCAGGACAGAAGACCGGGACGCATAATGCACTCAAGTGAATGATAATATGATTTATATAAAGCGAACAGATCTAATGTGATTTGCTTGAGTAGCAGATGCGCGAATTGCCTTGTGATTGATTTGTACAGAAACATTAAGTGTGTGTGTGCGTGCGTGTGCGTGTGCGTGCATCAGGGCCAAGCCTCTGATGGATTATGCAGGCTGGTGGAGATAAGTAAGGGAAAAGAATGAATAATATCGAATATAACTTCCTGAATAAACATTTTCACGGAGTTGGTGGTAGTCGTCTGAAGCATCGTCACCTTCTAACCAAATAATTACATTAGAATTGCTCATTGCTTTTCTCCTGCAAAAACCTCTTAACTGAAAGAAGCTTACAGTGAAATTCTGCCCCGTTCACAGGGATGCTCGGCTCAAAGACAGGCTTTTATAAAAAAAATGAATAAATGAAAGATAATCTTTAAGTTATGCTTTCGCTGTGACTTTGAGGTTTTACTGCTGGGGAAGATGCAACACTTGAATTTTTTAAAGTTAGATTAACTTGGTGTCAGTGAACAGCGAGGCCTGAAATGTTGCCGTGAGTGAGCTTTGCACTTTTTGAGTGGTACATGGAGAATTTAAAGGAACTTCAGTGTTTGCGTGGGACTCCTACTGCACATGTGAAAGTTTTGGTTTCTACAGGATTAAAAAAATTAATAAAATCAGAGGGTTTGTAGTGTTACAGCCCGGCTCTAAGGCTGCAACAAAGTAGGGAGTCGAGACAAGGTCAGTCGCATCAAAACATAACTTTATTGACAAAACGAAATAAATAACAAATAATTACAAAAGTCAGTGTCAGTAATCAGTAGCGTGGGCATGTATGGAGGCATGTGTGTGTGAGTAACCAAACAAAGCAAACAGGAACAGCAGCACCACCGTGCCCACACGAATGGGGTGAACACCTGGGGGCCCAGGTGTTACTCATCCCCCCTGATGACCCCGCCTCAAACAGAGCCTGCAAGAGAGAGCGTCCAGCAAACCAGTACACACCTAGTGGTGGGGAGGAGTCGTCACAGTAGTGAAAAAGAATAAGCATAACACACCCAAATCTACCACTGAACTTTGGTCTCGAGTCTGACAATGTCACAGAAGTACAGTGATTGAATGTGTGAAACTGTGAGAGAAGCCTGGAAGCCTCAGTTCGGTCCCATTAAATCATATATAGAACAGGTTTTATTGTATCACACACACACACACACAACAGACTGTAACATTCTCATAAAAATTTTCTTTCATCTCTTAAGTGTCTAGTTTTCATTTTCCAAAGTGTCAGAAAATGTCCATAACACAGCAACAAACAGAAAAAGGAGTGAGTTTGTTTAAAACGAAGAGCTTCTCTTACAGAAACAACAGGCAGCATTGATCGTTGTTCAGAACTGCAGATGTTGATCAGCTTTACAGCTATAACACGCTGGATGCGGTCGCGCCGCTAAGCATCACATTCCGGAGCTAGTCTCCGTTCAGCGCCCATGTAATCCAATCTGACCATCTAAACTGCCCGCTGCGGCGGCATGGAGCGCCTCAAAGCACTCTGCATCGCGCCAGTTTCAGCGTCTGTTCTATTTTTTCCGCGAGCCACGAGCGCCTTTGTCAAGCTGAACAGAGCAGATTAGAGCAATTCGTACTTGACAGGAAGTCACACAGAGAAAAGGCACAGAGAATCCAGTCAATTTTCAAAATAAAACCAATGTCAAAAGAAAATACCCTGTTTAATGATCGTGTGGTTGTCCTGTCTACATATGTATCTGTCCGTTAACAGAGACTGACACACACACACACACACACACAGAGTTCGACATTTGACGAGAAAGGGGCAGACGAGCAGAGGAGTTTGTTGACTGGTGCGGAGAAATGCGCTTCTGGTGTGGACAGCGAGGTGGCTGCTTGGACGGGAAATGGTGCTTCGCAGCGCGTCCGCCTCCGGTGTGTCCCCGGCGTTACGCAGCTTTTTAAACTCCTGCAGGGTCGATTATTGAACAGACTACCACCAGCCAGTGAGCGTTGGACCCTCTCACACTAGAGGCTTTGACTGTGACATAGAGAAATGGAGCTCTTGCCTGATCAGTCACCAGTTGTGCTGGAGATGACTTCAGGCTCACGGGCTGGCTCATCCATCAGCGGGGCGGGAGCCGCCTCAGACGTTTCAGGGGCTCAGCAAGCAGGTGAGCTGGCCACGCTGTGAGCACGACGGAGGTGAAGCATCGCCGGCCTCATCAAACAGACTCAGGTCTCTGTTTGCAGAGAGATGTTTTACCTGTTTCACCTGTGCACAGGTCCCCACGCGTACGGTTGAACACGCACATTAGCAGCTTGTACGTGTGTCTCTTCGTATGTTTTTAGATGTTAAGTGATGCTGGGATTGATTTCATCTGTGATCTCTCTCCATCTCTCCCCCATATTTCTCATCTTATCTCCCTTTTTTAA
>JAQFJA010000015.1:11989967-12013412 GCA_029874485.1 Naso brachycentron
GTAGTCCTTCTCATGCTTCCATCCTTTGTTGTGGCCTTAGAGCTAGGGATGGGACGATTTTCGTTTTTATCGTTAATTGTGATTAAAACATTTACAATAATTTAATCGTGGTGAATTTCAGTTAATGGCATAATTGTGAATTAAAGTGCCTGCTAAGAATAACTTAATGTAATCCTCACTATTCATGTTAGTAAATAGCCAAAATTACAGTACAATACAGTGCAAGTTTGACTTTATGGAGCAGAGTAGACTTACTCATACTTTAAAAAAAAATTATCCTTTATTTGCGCAGGTATACCTTGTAATTTATCATTAAATAATTTAATTTATTGTTTTTAATAGGATGAGTCCCTTATATATATGATTCAATAAAGGTTGTAAGGTAAAGTGATTACAGTATGTTTTGTTGCCATTCTCTCTTTTTAAAAAATTTTCTTAATGTTTTAGCATATCTCTATATATTTCCAATTTTTCAATGTTTTTTTTTTTAATAATTTTTAATTAGATTATTATTATTATTTTTTTTAAATTCGCGATAATGTTGTATCGCAATTATTTTGGCCACAATAATCGTGACATGAAACTGTCTAGTTGTTGGGTCATAACAAGCACGATCAATGGGATTTTTTGGGCCAACGATGATAACGATATTAGGAAGCAAGAACATACTGATATTCAATATACTGGCCGATATTACATATTTACACAATGTCAGCTTAATGTGATTCTCATACTTGTGACAGTGATTTGTAATGAAGGCAGGATATCTTATACTTTAACAAACTTCATTCCAAAAATCAGCACACTGAACAGTAAACACTTCACTTACTGGTTATCAAATAACGTACCACCCTCTGCTGGACAAACTACATAATTATGCCGTTTTAAATCATTAGTTCAAGCATTTTTTGTCACTTTTGTCCTTAAACAGTTTTAATATCAGCGCATATCAGAGAACATACATAGATCAGATACAGTATATCTATGATAAATCAAAATCAGCTGATTATATTGGCAAACCAATATATTGGTGGAGCCCTACTTTTTATCTCATTTGTAGCAAGAAAGTGAATAAATAAAGCTACCGGCCCGGTATATGTTTGGGTCCTTGGCCTGAGTTTGGCCCATATATTTCCACCTTTGAAATTATCCTTCAGTGTTGGCTGACAACCAGGAAGACTTTCTGTGTGTGCGCCAGAATCGGTCCTGATTTGATAGTATGTGGACCAAACTCAGCTTAAGAAACCAGGAATATATTGAGCCAGTAGAAGCACGCATGTGGCCCAAGCACTTGCCAGAATAATGCAGTCACATTTTTGTTTTAGCTCAACCTCTTGAACTTGCTTTAAGATATTCTACACGTGCCTTTTCCAAATATATCCCTCTTTTGGCAAATTTCGTTCCCTTTGATTGTGAGTTGTCTCCGGTGGTTCCAGCTTATGTTTTATAGTTGTTTGCATAACCATCTGCCAGCATTCCTAACCTTAGACAGGAACATATGTTTCTTCAGTTCATCAAATCATATTTTAACCTCTGACTCACAACTTTTTATGTCTTTCTCTCCCAGGAGGGGGGAGGAACTGTGGTGTTCATGAGCTCATCTGTGCCAGACGAGGTAAGGCCACGTTACAACCAAACATTTCCCTGCATTAGCATAAAAGTTAATTTTTTTGTGTCTCATGTGTTTGCTTTCTTTCAGCCCGAGTTTAACAAGACAGGCACACTTGGCTTTAGTCCGTTAGATCACTTGAAAGCACAAAAGATTGTTACATCTAAATTTGTTTATGTGGGCTTTTTGTGGAATGGTGAATTTACACTACATGTAAAGTGATTTGTTTATTTGCTGTAATTTTGTAATTGCATTATATTCATTAATACACATTCATGCAGAAAATCAGCTTTCCTGTAAAAACAAACAAACAAAAAATCCTTATTTTCTGCAGGATGTTGACTTGCCTCCACAGCTGTGTCTGCCCTCTGCAGCGTCCTGAATGCATGAACCCATCCACTCAATACTGCGTGGTAAATGAAAAGCACGGCCCTGCAGTTAGGCTAAATACATTTTTTATTTTTAAAAACCATACACATTACTCGACAAGTTTCAAATGTAAATCCAATCACGATATCCATTTAAAATGCTCAAGATAAACAGACATGAAGTACTTTTATTTCCAAATGTTAAAAGATAAAAAAATAATAATCCATAAAACAGATGGAAAAACATTCATTCCCATTACAGGAAGAAGCTACAGAACAAACTCCTCGTATGATTTTCGCTCACCTTTTCAATTGCTCACTGTGTTTGCAATCCTAGCTGCTATTTTGTCATCTGTAAAACAAGGAAAACTTTTTCCTCAGAGAACGTTGTTATTGAACACCTCCGCTTCCTTCCCCTGCCCGCAGCCCTTCAGGTGAAGACAGCCAGCAGGCTGCAGGAAGAATCTGCAGCCGGCTGTCCGACTCATCCTGCATGGTGGACTAAAACTGTCCCCAACGCTGAATTAATGTGGTAATACACAAACTAAAGAGGCCTGTTCTCTTTCACACCAGTTGCACCCTGAGATGAATATTCCAGAACACACATTTTAGTGGCCAAAACCCTCCCAATATAACATGATTGGTGTCAAATCATCCAAAATTGGTTTCGTACGATGAAAGGTATCATCATTATTGTCATAAAAATACAAAGGTACACTTTTTTTTTATTGTGATTTGTATCAAAATTCTTTCCCCCAAGGAACGCTATGAAATAAAGTACCCTGTGCAGATAGATACCAGTGTATGCCTAGGCTTTATTCTTGAAAAATGCACATGTCCAATTCTTTAGCGTTTCCAGTACAACAGGTGTCAAAAATATTTTACAAACTAACCAAATGCAGCAACATTTATTCATGGTGATAGGAGTCTTATGGACAGGGCTGAAGAAAAAAAACAACAAAACAAAACTGTTTTTTCTCCTCCAGTTTTAAATTTTTAAAAACGTCAACAAACCAGAAATCGGAGGAGTGAAATGAAGTTTTTTCTAAGGCGTGCTCTTAATTGAATGAAATATGAAAATAATTCACTTGCTTTCTGACCGAGACTGTTGAACTATCTAAATACACAAAGTCTGAAGTTAAAAGGTTCTTTCTTTATAGATTCCTTTTTAAAATTAAATACTTTTTCTATGCCTGAGTAAACAAATGTCAATATCGTACATTGGCAGGGGGACTAATGTTTGCTGAGAAAAACAAACAAACAAACAAAAAAAAGAAATTAAAGCACATTTTTAAAAAGTTTTTTGTACAAAATGACAACCAGGATCCATATTTATCAAGCATCCGAGGAGAGAAACTCAGTCATAACTGGCCCTTGTAATCAGAATGAGGTGTAATTGGTCCTACACGGAGCTGTAGGAGTTAACAGTCACCTGCAGGTGGCAAATGATGGAATAAAGCATTGACAAAATTTTTTATTGTAGCCAAGGCACATTCACGTTTAGTCTATGAACTTTGTATTGAAAATAAACAGGTGCACTGACTGATTAGCTCACAATAAAGCGCTAGTCTTTACTGAAGTAGTCATAAAAAAGTTAAGTCATTTTAGTGCTTTTATGAGTTTTGGCAAAAAAAAAGTTGGAGCCTGAACGTGCATAAATTAGCTTTACAACCCCCCCCCAGGTAAAGCTATTTCCTTTTTACTGCATCACTGAACAAAACTAATATAAACTACGAGAAAATATCTTAATTTTATGGTCCAAAGTGATGCAAAACCACAAAAATCTAAAAGGAGAACTTCTGCTTGGTGCTTAAAGTGACTGCAGGAGGCTTCATGTCTGACTCTGAGGTAAGACTTTGTTTCCGAGTCCAACTATCAGCGTGTTTCTAGGTCTCATCCTGAGATGCTTGCTAAGTACGGGCCCGGGTATTTACTTAACTCCCTTTAATGAGTGAACCTTTCAACATGTGGAAATCCTTGAACACAACATGAATGAATGAAAAGAGAATCCAGAACTTCAGAAGGTTTTGTGCACATGAAAACTATTGAAGAAATGGAAGAAGTAAATATTCATAGCAATGTTAGTGGACAGAGGCCCGAATTGTCTTTCCCGTCCCGTCTCCTGCGGAAAACGCCTTGCCCCGTGGACCTCATTTCTATACAAGCCTTAGTGTTTATCGGTTTGGCTAGAAGGTTCTACATTTATCTACAAATATATAACAAATAAAACTTGCAGGCAAAAATAGTTAAGTTTCAATAGAAACACCCTTTTTTCCTGAAAATACAGCAGTATCTGAAATAATCCTCTCATTCATTTTTAATTCTGTCCCAGTTTTCTGCATCATACATCAGGAAGCTCTTTTGCCTACAAACAGAAAAAAAAGTATCTACAAACTTTGTAAACAGACCTGCTTTTTCCAAAAACATAAATAACTCAAAATATTAACAGCCAATGGAGCAGAAATAAGTTTTGAATGAGCGAGGGCCAAAGAGATAAATATACAACACCATTCAGATAAAAGAGAAGCTAAAGGTTCTTTCAGAATTCTTACAGACGATCTTCAAGCCAGGAGGAGCACCTCCCCTTCTCAATTAAAATAATAATAATAATAATAATAATAACAACAGAATAATAAAAACAGGTCACTTTCAATCTGAGTTTATAATCACCCCTTGTTTACCGAGAAAAACGAGTTACCAAGGAGGGAGGGGTGGAGACAGAGTTCTTGTGTCGCAGCGGGGTATTCGAATAAGAACCAAAAATAAAAGAAGACCAAAGCATCCACACCAAGCCGTACATTCCTCTGAATGTTTGCTGTTTGTCGAGTCCAGCCCAAGCCACGCCACGCAATACTCCGCTCTCCTTCTGGCCCTCCATCCCTCCTCTCCAAGTGTTCATTCGTCTTGTCTGAGTTGAGCTCCTCGGCGGCGGGCAGAAAAGTGGTGGTGACGTGTGGAGCAGTGGGGGTCAGATCAAAGGGAGGTCTCCAGGCTGTGTAGGGGGCTCCCCGGGGCTGAGGGGGTTCCTGATTTGGGGCCCTCTGGGAGAAGGTGGTTACTGCTCTCCACAGCATTATTGTTCTGGTTTGGGGAGGGGGAGACCGGCGTGGTCGGGGCGATGGTGGGAGGCGTGGGTGAGGGCGGCGTGGGTGTGGCGTTGCGGGGGCTGGCGGAGTTGCGCTTGGTGGGAGCGTCGTCCTCCGCGTCGGTGTCGTCTATGAGGGGAATATGGGGTTCAGAGTCCTCTATCCGAAACTCAGGGTGGGTCATGAAGTTGTGGATGGATGTTCGCGACTCAGGCTTCTCCAGCCCCTCATAGAGGGAGATGGAGCTGCGGAATGCATTCACCACCCGGATCTGGAAGGAAGGAGAAGGGAGAGGGAGCGGGAAAGGCATTTAGTCACATTTAGTCATGACACGAGTGCGTTTTGACTTGTCACACCTGGATGACACCACAGATAAAAACCGAGGTTTTATTGGGTCAATAGTAGGTGAGTTTTGGGGCAAAGAATTATCAGTGAGGGGGGGGAAACTCTCAGAGACACGTGCAGGTGAGCAGTCACGTCGAGTTGTAAATTTACGAATTGTAACCAGTAAACTTTAAGCCGTCCTTACACATCATCGAGACTTAGGCTACGTTCAGACGAGAGCAGCCCTACAAAAAAACGGAAAAAATCTTTCCATTGTGTTTTGAAAAAAAGATCCGCCTTTACATGAAAAATCAGAAGCGCTGTAGTACGTACGCCAGGACTGTAGGTGGCAGTGTAACTTTGTAATGACGTACCATAGGAGCTGCAACATATATATTTAGAATTTTTAATTATTTTTTAATAGAAATTTTTCTAAAAATAGATTTTAAAAAAAAAAATTATCATGATAATATCGTGTATCACAATTTTTTGGGCCACAATAACTGTGTCATGAAATCTTCTCATCGGCCCGCCCCTGGTCACCGCTCTCACAGGCTTTCTGTTTTGCCAGTTTACACAGCTGGAAAGAAGGTTATGTGTTCAAAAGATTACACTCTAGAACCTGGTTTCAAAAGTTTGTGGTTTCAGTAGCGCCAGCACGCTGTTGTGTAAAAGGAAGGCCGAACTGCAATAAAAGTTTACCGTTTGATGCAAAACGACCCTTAGTTGGCCTCAAAAGTTACTTCAGCTCCTGTTTCTCTGAGTCATCCTCCCTCTTATGTATCAATTTTTCCTTAAGTTCTGAATGGAAAGTGAAATGACATGTCACTGAATTTAAAGCAGATCTGATGGGATCTGATTATGATCATGCTAATGCCAACAAGTAAAAGCACGAGCTAGACTTGAGGCATTAAGAAAGCCTGTAAAGATCCCGGTCAGAACTTTTTAAGTGTCTCTAAAAAGTTTGAAAAATTGAGTTGCATCCAGTGGAGAAAAACCTGACTAAAATCAGGTAGTAGCTTCAAGAATCAGCCAATGTCTCGAGTCCGGAAGGGTACACACCAGTTTCAAACCCAATGCAATGTCTGCTATTTTTTTTTTTTTTTTTAAATAGATATATTGTGAGTACAGTAGTAGTATTTCACAAAAAAATTGGTAGAGGCCTGTGTCTGATTAATCAAAATGCAAAAAATGGAAACCAAGAGACAAGAGGAATGCTGTTCTTTAAACAAGAACACATCCAAAAAAGACAGAGGCTGGACACGAGAGTTTACTGTTGTTGGACATGCTTAGGAAAGAGTGAGGAGAGAGAAAGGCACAGCAAGAGAGAGAGAGAGAGAGACAGACAGAACAGGGTGGTCAGTTACAGCTCATGTTTGTGGAGTCAAAACAAAAAAGCTGCGGCAGCCAAGCATGTCTACAAGCTGGTATACATGTCAAAAACAGCACAAAGAGAAAAAACTCACAAACGAGACCAGAGACTTTGAACCCATGCAGAGCGCGGCGCTACCTTGTGTTCAATGGTAGTAAACCTTTGAGTATAGCCCATGACACATTTCACAGAATCTAAAGGAGAATACGTGGGGAGTCAGTGGTATTCATTCTTTTCATGGCAACACATTGCCAGGTGGACACATTCTGCCAACAAACAAATATTCACAGAGAAAACAGAAACAAAAGCCCCTCTCTGAAGCACCTGAAAGGAAAAGTGTAGAGTTTAGAAGGGAAGCACTCGCAGGCTCATAAAAGTCACGTCCGAGGGATTTAACACATTCCCACCTGAGACGAGACCTGAACCATTCCTGCAGTATTGCATCATTTTCTAACATGCCAGGAAAAACAATGCATCTGCTGTTAATGTGTCATGGAAAGTCCCACTTGTTTACATTCAAGAGCACAGTTGTTTATTCAAACAGGCTTCTATTTTTTTATTTTTATTTTTTACATCTGCTTGACATTAAAAATCCACTGCTGGTCAGACCGTGTTTGCCTGGGAAGATCTGAAAGAGAAGAAGTTGCTGTCAAGAGCCAACACTGTGTTTTAAGGGCACCGTCGTGAGGAAGGCCTCTGGAGATAGCATCATCACGTGATCTGCTCTCGACGTCACGATCCTCCTCGCTGAATCGACCACTGAAGGGATGACAAGGCTGTCAGACCCTTTTGAAATGTGTAACCTTACATCCAACCATGCGGACAGATTGTCTTATTAGGGCTGGTTTTCGCTTGAATTTTATCGATTTGGATTCTGCTCGATCGCAGTTTTGTAGGATCAGGTACGCATGTGAAGTCTGGATTTCTATTCTGCTGATCAGTTCCTAAATGCATTAAACCTCCGCTACTGCATAGAAAATGGTACGTGCAAGACATCCGTGCACATCAACCATCGACAAAGCAGCATGTCTCCTCGTTTTGAGAGACTGTCCGCTGTCAAACACTCAATAGTTTTGCTTCAGTAGAAAGAAAACAACATGCAAAGTGCATGTAGGAAGCTGACAGGAGGCACAGTAAATATCTTCTGAGTGTGTCATTCAGATTGTCAACCACGAAACATGACTAATAAAAGCTGCTTTTTGCTTGAAGCAGCAGCGGCAAATCATCCAGTGTGGTTTCATCGAGTCAGAGTTGAGTTGAAACTGACGGTTGTAACTGTGGAATAGTTATAGTTAATAGTTATAATAGCTAGCTGGAGTCCTGTTCATGTGACGACTTCCTGTCAGTGACTGACGAGAGGACTGCACAGCCTGTGCGCAGCTGAGAGGCAGCAGGAAAAACTTACTGCATTTGTTTCCCTTGTTTTAATTCTCTTGGTTGGTGTAGTGTCATTTGGATTCTAGA
Source organism: Naso brachycentron (assembly GCA_029874485.1). Classification (NCBI taxonomy): domain Eukaryota; kingdom Metazoa; phylum Chordata; class Actinopteri; order Acanthuriformes; family Acanthuridae; genus Naso; species Naso brachycentron. The sequence goes on from JAQFJA010000015.1 coordinate 11,998,191, forward strand.
AAGCTTCAGGTGTCAGGCGTCAGTTAAAAACTCTTGGACTTGACTTATTTTAATAAAATAATAAAAGTTAACGCTCAAAGTCCATCTTAAATGAAAAATGTCTTTTTTATACTTTAAGATCACATCCCTGGGCAAAGTGTTTACTTCCTAAACTATATGAACCAAATAAATTGTAAAAACTCTTTTTCGTGTCTCTGTCCTAAGTTGTTTATGGATTTCAAATTCCAAGTCCCATGGCGTTGAGACTAGGTCCTGATCGATGTATCAGTTTGCTGTTATCATAATATCCTATTGCAGATATATCGGTATCAGCGTAAATGTTCTCCAACAATTTCTGATATTCAGACTGTTTTTTAAGGCTGGAAAAAATACTTAGACTTGTAATTTTAAAATTATGTAATCACATAGTTTGTCCAGCAGAGGGTGTTCCATTATTTAAATGGTAATAAGTGTTTACTGTTCAGTGCACGGATGTTTTAAAAAAGGTTTTTAGATTTCCTGCCTCAATTACGAGTCTTTGTCACACATACTTAAAAAGTACATTCAAAACTTCATATATATAGAGTATCGGCCGATATATCGGATAATGGAATTTTCTTATTCCCTAATATCAACATCAGCCTGAAAATCTCAGATCGCTCGGGCCCTAGTTGCGACATAAGGTCATGCTCTGTTGCAGCTTAACAATTTACTTTCAAAATAAAAGCTGTGTCAGGCAGACAGTTGTCAGGCAGAGCTGCTTTCAGAGTTTTTATTCAAAATTTTTTAAAAGGAAGTCCAAACAATGTTTATGGAGGCTTGACACAGCCTTCTCCTGCTACTCATGAATCCCAGATTTATTTATTTTTTTCATGTTAATGACACAGCGGCATGTGAAATAGAGGGTATGGCATGAGTGCCTATGAAAGGGGACAAATTCATGAAAGTTGGCACCTCTGTGATTCACAGGCTAGGCTAACGTTAGCTTCTATCACAGTAATACCAATAAATAAGTCCCACTTTTAAATATTCCAGTCAAATTGCTCCCAATGTTTTATCCTGCCTGTACCCTCAGTACACCAGAAAGATGTCACGATTCGGCAGGGAGATATTATCAAAATGTTGTTTCAGGTGATATTGATCATCCAAACAGTCAGCAAATCAGATTCAATCAAATTCAAACGACACCCAGCCCTGCTGAACACACTCCCAGAAAACAGCCACAGCTGGAAAAGAAAAGGTCATTATTTCACCGCTGACTTACAAAACATTCACTGACACTTGGGTCACTTTCTCCTCACAGGAGGTCCATGTCATGGTTTGTCTCTATTGTTTTAGATCGTGATCATGGGCGTATACTCAAAACATTTACCCGACTAGGGCCTATAGAGCTGCGACATAGACCCATGGGTGCTACAGGGGCACAGAGCAGACTGAGGCAGCTGCAGACAAACCTGGTGACTGACGATCCAGAATGTAATTTTGGTCAAATAGTAAGTAAACATCACCCCTCCCAATCTGAGGTAAGAGTACAACCTTTCATTTGTGAGACCAAAGCAGAAGCAGAACAGAAAACATGATGACACAGAGAAAAACACCTTGACACTAGAAGCCACCTGGTTACAGGGTACATATATAAATATATATACAGCAGTGTTATCGAAGCAATATGGAAGATGTGGTATTTTTGGTGTCTTTTTTTTTTTTTTTTTGAAGAAAACGGGGTGGGGGGGACATTAGGGAGAGGCATGAGAGAGTAAAAGTGTCAACGTTAGGTGAGAAGAAGAGTGGAGGAGGAAGATGTTAGAAGAACAGAAGAAATAAAAGTCTCATGCACTAGAGGAGAACACGCACTCACACCCCACAGTGGCAGAAGCGGTGTTGGCGGCAGTGGCAGTAGTGGTAGTAGTAGAAAAGGCTACATGTGTAGGGCTAGAAACATTGGTTACATCGTGCTGTTGTTGGCTGGAGTTGGAGGCCTGCCGCCTTAGAGCCCCCTGAAAGGAAGTTCCACTCTGGAACGCACTCACTACATCCATCTGCAAAGAATCAGACAGCGTGACAGGAGAAAGCCCAGAGGAAATAAAACAACACAGCCAGAGGAGAGAGAAAAGAGAGAAAAATAAAGAAAAGGCACCAGTAACCATAGAAAAAATGTCACTTGGAAATTGGCTTTAGGCATTTTAGTTAAAAGAGAGAAGAAAAGGGATAGTTGGGTTTAAAAGCGCTGATCGCAGGGAGCTCACACCCCAAAATCTGACCTCACTTTCACTCTTTTCTCTGCAGTATCCTTCCGTATTTCCAGCTATAGCCATGCCAATACTCTTTGAACATTCAGCTGTTCCTAGCAGTGCTCTCCATCCAATCCAGTTCACTCGTTTCTCATCAGTACCTTTAAACTGGCCGAGTTTTAGTGGAGAGATTCAGACCGAGTCAGAGATAGGCATAGGAACCCGCTTTAGCTCAGAAGCAGAACAGAAAAATTAGAGGGAAGGCTTTTGTTTTTAGGGCACAAGCCATTCTTAAAGGAGACAGAACAGATTGTGTTTTTGTGCTGGAAGAGCAATAGAGAGTTAAAGGGTTTATGGCTTTTGATTCCCTTGGTGTCGGGTGCAGTGTTGGGTTGTACACAAGATGCTCTGTGGATTGTTACCTGAGTCTGGATGCGATTGAGGCCTCGGAACCAAAGGATCTGGCCTCGGCGAAGCTCCCGCTCAGCGTGGTCGATCTCATCCATGTCCTCCAGCTCTTCCAGCTCCTCATCCGGAATCTCCTCCTTCTGGGTGCCGTGGCCCGCCGTTTTCAAGAATTTTAAGCGGCTCGTGGGTATCGAGGAGATTACCTGGAAGAGATCAGGATTTGCATTAGCAGCTCTGACGTATAATAATGTTACACTCCTCAGGGTGGTGAAGTGACATTTCATTAAGGCAGGGCGAGACACATTTGGGAACATCACAGACATTAAGCAGCCAGTGACCCTGAAAATAAGCCGTCTGGACAAAGGTCACACAGTCAGTTTGACGTCACCTGGTTCGCTCAGAGCCTCAGAGCCCATCCCACAGTCAGTTTTACCACACCATAGTTCAGAGCCGAGTGACTCAATGCAGAAAAGGATTTTGTACATAATGCTAACAAAGTTAGTATTTCATCAAGTTATTTCTACCTAGTGATAAGAACCTTTAGAGCAACGATTCTATTAGTTTACAAAATTATTGGCAGATTTATCAAAGACTAAGATCATATTTCAACAACAGCAGCTGCTGAAGTAGAATGACGCGAACTAAATATACAGAAAAGTTTAAAACAACAATTGACTTAAAGTTGCTGTGAGTGATTTACACTTTGTTAAAATAAGTGTTAAACCATGTTACAACCTTCACTAATATAGAGTTTGGTCAGTTATGTGGGTCTAACAGTCTCTCCTTTCTGCAGAAAACAGAAAATACATTTTTACAAACGGCTTCAGGGAAAGCTGCATCCGTGTAAACTGGTCCGTCTCAGCTCGACTCAAGCCGACAGACGATGTCAGTTTATCAAGTCGCCAGAGGCCAGTTTTAGAGCGGAAGGCACGTCACTTGTTTTAAAGACCAATCAGTTCATGGCGGCATCACCTGCTGCTGAGAAGCGCAATGTAGAGCTGCCAACAGAAATGCGCTCTAAAAAGTGCCCTCACACTCTGAGTACAGAGCCAAATCTGAATCACAATATGCTGAAAGGTTATTATGGGATTTCTGCCCAATGACACCGAAAATAAACTGGCTGCCCCAGCATTAATGTTAAACTGAAACATATGGAAAACTCAGTTTGTGCATCCGTCCCATCCAATTTAAAAGCTGAGGGCAGCAGTAACAACTCAGCACTAAGAGGCTTTACTTTAAAACAAGCACCTTGTTTATTGCAAAGACCTTTCACTGGACAGTCTCTGGTCAAACCCAGTAATCTTGGTCCTCCTACATTCCAACCTTCCCAACTCCACAACTGTGAGTTGTTTGAGCTCGAAGCACTCAGCGCAGCCCTGTTTTTTTGTGTCTTGTCAGAAAATGTCGCCAACGTCGTTCTTTCTGACTTGATGGGAGTGGATAATGACATATTATGTGAGCTGATCTGTAGAGTGAGTGTGGGCAGCGAGAGCAAACTAGAATTACAGCTAACGTTCACTGTGACTCCCTGCCATTGTCAGCAGCGGTGGTGAGAAACCCTCACTCTCTCACTGTCACACATCATGTACAGATCATTATTTGTAACTACCATGTGGCATACAAACTCAACTATAATCCACTGTATTCAATTCAAAAGGAAGATGGTTACACCAAGATAAAACTATTTTTAAAAAAATACAGTAGTTTTGTTTACAGGAAAAACAAAGCAAAGATCTCACCATCTGAAGCCTTTAACTATGCAGTAAATTTGATTTAACATAACTGAAGGGCACCCACTAAACCAACTCCAACACAAGGGGGCAGTGTCCTCCCATATTTTTGCACCCAGCTCAGTGAAGGTGAAGCTCAGCTGTACAGTCATGCCTTACCTGTCCCCATAGTAGAGAACCAAAGCCTAAGAAAGTGCACCACAGCCATTGGTCAATGGTCAGACCAACACAGCTGAACGGTTTCCCTCCGAACTGCACGATGATGATCTGGAGGAGCAGGAAGAACAGAATTTAATACAAAGAAAACTAGATTTAACATCGTCAGCCTTGCGAGTTTGTTTTTCATGCACAAGTCTCCAAGAAAATTTACAAAAACCTCACCAGTGTGACCAGAGAAGTCATCAGTCTGCTTTACCTGGATAACAAAGGTACCAAAGACGATACTGCAGAAGATCAGATTGTTGAAGATGCCTTCAAAGACGTTCCTTTCACCGTGGATCTTTCGGGCGTTGATCTCGTTGAAAAGCTGCATCATTACAAAGGTGTTGAAGACGATGGTGTAGTGTTCAGAAGGTGGCGCATGGAGGGGGGCGTTCCTGCCGCTGTCAATGTCGAACAATTTCTCTCCTACGGGAACAAACAGGGAGAATTTGATCAAATAAATGAATGGATTTTATCAAGGACACACACAAAAAGCCTCTGTGACTAACTCTGAAGAACGACACACAGCTGAGCCTCTTACCGGCAAACAGCAGAGTGAAGATGATGATTAGCTGGTACACTCCCTGGCCAAGGATGTTCTTCATCATGGTGCGGGAGATGAGAGGCTTGTTGCGGCCGTATGGCTTTCTTAGCAGCAGTGCTTCTGTGGGCGGCTCAGTGGCCAGCGCCAGTGACGCAAAGGTGTCCATGATGAGGTTGACCCATAACATCTGTACTGCTTTCAGTGGAGAGTCCTTGACCGAGAGAGAGAGAGAGAGAGAGGGAGAGAGAGGGAGAGAGAGGGAGAGAGAGGGAGAGAGGCACCAAATAAGGTTGAGGAGAGAGAACACATGTACACTGAAACATCTGAAACATCAAGGTAGGGCTGGGTAATAAATCAATTTTAAATTGAAATTCAAATTAACTTGCTTGGACAATGTTAAAAAATGAATATCATGAAAACCCATTTTCCCTTTAACTAGGGTAAATACGGCAGCCTACGGCTCGCTCTCAGCTCTGGCCTCTTACTTTTTATGAGTGAAGTTCGCTGAAAGTTGGGCTAGCACTTTATTAATCCCAATTTGGGGGATTCATCTTTTGATCGAACCTTCATTTAAAAAAAAAAAAGGTTCAGTTTGGTTAAAGCTAGGTTTGCACTTTATTCCCAATAGGGAAATTTATGTTTGTTTGAAATAAAAAAAACACGTATTTGAAATAATTCCTTTGTCATTTGTAGTTAAAAAAGATTGAAATCGAAATTCAAATGTGCCATGAAAAAAATCGGGGATTTTAATTTTTAGGCCATATCGTCCAGCCCTACATCAAGGAAATTCTTACGTGATGTGTCTCATTTTACATAAAGCAAACTACTCATGGGTCAAACATTATTTTTCCTTGTGCAGCACAACTGAGGGGTAGTTTATAAGATTTGTCAGTATGAGCATTAAACATTGTGTGTGTTTTGGTATGAAGTCTTGAACTGACAGGTGAGAAAGAAGTGACATTTGATTTTTGCACACATAGTGTCAGAATGAAGAGTTACTGTTACAAAACAGAATTTTTAGGGAAATTTAGACGAGGTCTGACAATATATCCAACATTTTGGCAGAGGAACAAAAGACTTGACTATCTGCCTCAGGCTGCAGAACACAGATCAAGTAGACTGAAAAAAAATTTTTATTAAAAAGCCATCAAGGAATTCACATGTGCTTATAACTTCTAATGCATGGAAAAATCCAATGAGAAGATCTTTTTAGAACCAGCATGCAAAAAGAGAGCAAGTTTTAAGGTGCGCAGCACAACATTCTACATCCTCAGTGGTTCCTTTCTCCCCTTATTTTTCTGGATCTTCACACAGATATGGTGAACTGAAAACTTACAAAGCTTTAGCTATTTTAGTCTGCTGCTGCCAGCTGTACCGATTCAATTACTGTGAGTCAAAGCATGAGAAAACAGAATTAAACTTTTCTCAGTTTAAAATTTTACACAAGAGGTTAATGTCTTCGTTTTAAAACTGCAGTTGGTAACTTTGAGGTAAACATCTCTAACTTTTTGTGCTCTATTTAGACAAAATGTCATAATAAACATAGACAGCTGTAAGTAAGTGTCGTGGTCCAAGAGTATGGCGAGATCTCTGTGTTTTCCCATCATGCCTCTGTATTCAGGGTTGGTAAAAATCCTATTGCTCCCGTTTTATTTGCCCAATCAGCGACACACTCTGTAATCTCTGTCCTGATTGGCCGGTATACGCTGCGCTTCTTAGCAACTGATTAGCTGCTCATGCCTTACGCTCTGACTCGCCTCTGCCAACAACAGAGTGTCAGCAGGCGACACCGTCAGTCGGCTCGAGCTCGAGCTGAGACGGACCAGTTTACTCCACTGCAACTTTCCCTGCAAATGTTTCATCTCAGTTCAAACTGGACTTAAAAGAGAGAGAGACAACAAACGAAATAAAATGTGAACTGGAGCAAAAATCAGGAGGGAAGGTTGTGGGGGAGATGCTTCCCAACGAGTCTCATGCTACAGCCAATGTTAGCTTGTTACCCACTACAGCTCTAACAAATGTAAAACACACTCTGCTGATGCTAACCTGTGTGATGCAGGCTCCTGTGAACGCTACAATGACAGCCACCACGTTGACAGTGAGCTGAAACTGGAGGAACTTGGAGATGCTGTCGTAGACGTTGCGTCCCCACATGACGGCTTTGACGATGCTGGAGAAATTGTCGTCGGTCAGGATGATGTCAGAAGCCTCTTTGGCTACGTCAGTGCCGGCAATACCCTGGGGACAAGAACAAAGCTCAACAGTTAATACACTTTTTAACTAGATGCCCACTCTGATTAAAGGCAGGAAACATGGAGAAAACTCACCATAGCAAAACCAACATCAGCTTTCTTCAAAGCAGGACCGTCATTAGTACCATCTCCTGTCACTGCCACCACTTGTCTTTGCTCTACCACTGTGCTGTCAATAATACCTGTAAAAGTAAACATGAATATTTCAAAGGGAACCATAAATCTGATATTGACAACAAAACATTTTACAGAGGAAAAACAGCCGTACCTTTCACTAAGGTGTGTTTGTCAGTGGGCGACGAGCGAGCCAGTACTCGTAGTTTGGGCCAGATCTTGTCAATGCGTTCTTGCTCGATCTAAAAACACGAAAAAAAACAAAACAAAACCCTGATAGAATCCGATAAGCATATTTTCAACAGTGTCTGCAGGTACAGGATTTTGCCGTGGCCCACCTCTCCTTTCTCGTTGCGTATCCGTCGATTGAACTCTTTGCCCTCCAAGCAGATGAAGTCGTCTCCGGGCTGCAGGATGCCACATTTGGTAGCGATGGCTCGAGCTGTGTTGATGTTGTCCCCAGTCACCATCCGCACTGTGATGCCGGCACGCTGGCACTTCCTGATGGCTTCTGGGACCTGAAGGAAAGCGGAAATTCAAGTTATTTTTGCATATCAAAGGGGTATTAAAATGCTAGTGTTGCTACACTTTTGTATTTCAACACTGAATCAAATTCCTTCCTGTTTTGTTCAGTCATCAGTAGTTACATTAACTCTGCAGCTCTATGCAACTTTCATCTTCTCCGGGTTTGGCACAGGTTTAGATTTACAGACAGGTGGAAGAGTCTCAAACAAACAGTGTGTGCTACCTGCACAGCACAAACTGGCAGACAGCCAAAGTAAAGACTGACTGAACAGGAAAGTTGAACATCATGCAAGTTACTGACCTCAGTTTTAACATTCATTGAGTTGCCTCACTGTGGAACCACTCCCACACAACTCTTGTGCGGGTCTGATTTGGTGTTTATGCCACTCCTCATGTTTAAAAATGGCTGACGACATCACAACAGTCTGACGTTCACTTTTCTCACTATATTCAGAAAGCCTAGATGACAGTCCGGCAAAGAGAGCTGCACCATTAGGACGCCATTTTGATTCTTCAGGACTGCTTTAAAACCACCTCCACCTACAGCTTTTCCATGTTGGAATGGGGGGATTGTCTATAAACATTTCCGACAATTCCCACTCATTTCATACATGATTGACCATCTGAGCACAGATGGACAGATGGAAAAAGGAAGTGATGGTTTGAACTTGTCTCTCAAGCTCTCTTTTTCATTCTAGACACTTCTTCCACTGGGTGCAACACTTGACACGAAATTTGAGAAAATAAACTTATTGTGTTAGTCTGACTTAAACTGGACTTTTAAAATGCATGTGAACATGTTAATCCGACTGAAATCATACTAAATCAAATTTGTCAAAGTTAACACAAAGCTCACACACCCAGAGGAAAACCTAGATACGAAGTGTGCAGCTCTGTAAAGTTGTCAGTGTTTCCACTGTTCGACATGGTATCCACTAGCCGCTTGCTAACTTGTTTGTAGCTTGTTTGGCTAACCAGAAGAAGGTCCAACAGCAACCAGCTGAACAGGACATATCGCCGCCTACCGTAACAGAAACGGGTAATTAACTGATTCTCCCTCTGCGCTTGTATACTGGGACAAGGACTGTAGTCCAATTTAATGACCTTATCGAGCTCTAACCATAGCTTGACTTAACTGTGCACATAAACATAAAGACTATGAATCTCTTCCAAGAGCAACAATCTGAAAATCTGCTAACCTCATATTTAATAAAATGTTAATGCATCTCTACGATGCCAGCTCTTCACCAGACTTTCAAGTGAAGGTCTTCAGATCAGGTGCTAACACTTTAGCCTTCCAACATGGTACAAACGGACACTTTTTGAGCATAACCTGACCCCCGGGCCAAAGATGAGGATGTTAGCACAACACACTGAGCTGATAAAACTACAGTACAGACCCAGCAGCACAGAGCTGCTTGACTTTGCAAATTGTACAGCTGAAAAAGCTCTAAATTCTACCACATCTAAGCAGTTTTGTCCCATCATGGGATTTATCTTAAGTACTGGATGGTTATTCATAAACTTTCAGTGAACCCACAGGCAGTTTTGTCGGTGAAATCAAGTTCTCTCTTCTGGTTTCAATTAAAACATCAATTCTGACGCTTGGATAGTCACTAACCTCGGGTCTCACGGGGTCTTCAATGCCGACCACACAGATGCAGGTCAGTCCAGTGAGGATATCGTTCTCATTGTCCCAGTCGGGCTCACCCTCAGAGGCAGCGAAATCTCTGTATGCGAGGCAGATAGTCCTCAGGCCCTCTGAGGCCATGGGCTCGATGACTCTCTTCACCATGTCATCTCTGTCTCGTGGGCGGAACACCTTGGTCTCACCATTCGCTGTCAGAATTTTATAGCACCTGGGAGGTGAAAAGGGGACATATTAAAATAGAAATATAGACAAGAAGGTGAAAAGAAAAAAAGAGAAATGAAGGAGGGCAAAATAATCAGAGGAAAAGAGGCATTAACAGAAATGAGCTAAATAATTTGATGGACAACCAGATCATGAATGAAGCAAATAATTTAGATGAGATAAACGGTGAAGGGGGAAGAAGACAAAGCGTTTGAATGGTGAGCTGCAGTAGTAAGAAGTTACACTAAGCCCTCTGTGGGTTAAAAAGAAGCCTGCTTGGTTAAGAGGCTTACAGAGTTGTTACCGGCTCATTTTCTCAGCGCCTGTTTTTAAGTCGCCAAGTAAGGGGGTTGGATGGTATGTACTTGAACTTCTTAGCTGCTTAAGCCATTACACATATCATTTACTGCAAAGTCTGTCCAGTTGGAGCATGTAAAAAAAACCAACAACAATATAACGTTTATTTAGTGGAATAATTTATGGTCATACGCCCAGAGGAACACATGCATAAAAATAAACCCAAATCAAACCACGTTCTTACTTTTTTAGCAGAATCTCTGAGGCCCCTTTGCTGAACATCCGGTAGCTGCCATCAGCCATCTTCAACACAGTACTCATTGACTTGCGGACTGAGTTGAAGGTGTAGACTTTGTAGAGTTTCTCTTCAGGGATTTCAGTGCGAATAGCCTGGTAGTCGCGCTTCAGGTCATTAGAAAAGCCAAGCAAGGCACATTCGGTCTTGTTGCCCACCTGCCGCGGCAGGCCCCCTTCTTTCTCCGGAGGCTGAAGGAAAATATGGAAGATATTAAGTAAGGCAATATTTATAATATTACATAGTGTATTTTAAAGCCAAGAAGCTTACCATGATCTTTGTAGTGTAGGCGCAGTTGACTGCGATGCCTAGAATCAGGATGTCTAGAATGGAGGAAGGGATGTTCTCAGGTTCAGGGACCTTTTTGTGGTGCTTTTCAGCGATGTAGGCCTGCACCACAGTCATGCGGTTCATGGTGAGAGTACCAGTCTTGTCAGAGCAGATGGCAGTAGCGTTGCCCATAGTCTCACAGGCATCCAAGTGACGCACAAGGTTGTTGTCTTTCATCATTTTCTGTAGGAAGATGAAACTGATTTAATACCAACTGAATTTAGGAGGGCCAAGCAGTTCTTTAAGAGACTTTTGTGCTGTATGAAAATTTTACTTTACAGGCAAAATAACTGCTACAAGATTGAAATTAATAGCTCCTTGATTGGATAAAGCTCTCTGTTGGCGAACAACAGCACAGGGGATCATAGCTTGGCTTTAGGGTATCAGTTAACCAAGTCTCCTGGTCTTAACAGCCTTGCATGCTAGTTTTAATAGGCTAAGTTGTAAGCTGGTTGGTGCTGGGAACAGCCCACTTGGCTAGATGGACTTTACCTTCACAGAGTATGCCAGGGAGATGGTTACAGCAAGCGGCAAGCCTTCAGGAACAGCCACCACCAGAACAGTGACACCAATGATGAAGAATTTCACAAAGAACTGAATGTAAATGGGCGTGCAGTCCTTGACCCAGGGCAGATTCTGGATCCAGAAGGTGTCAACGACAAACAGCACCACCAGGATAATAACAGTGATAGCTGACATAACCAGACCTGAGAGGAACGAGAGACAATAAAATGACAGTGAATGAGGGGAAACAAGACCACAAGCACATAAGATTACTGGGTTTCACTATCTACAGCATTCAGCTATGATAAAATCAGTTTTTCACCGGACTCACCTGCTTTGCCAATCTGTACAGCTAGTTTGGTCAGTTTGCCCTGCAGAACAGATTTCTCTTTCTTTGGCAGGTTGGCTTTCTTCTTCTCCTCTGCATCAGCTCCTTCGTCACTGTTCAGAGGCTGCATTTCCATGGCAGCGCCGTCCTGTGCTTTAGCTGCAGCATGGCACAAGAAAAAGATGCTAAATAAAATTTTACTGTAAGGAGATCTATTATATTTTTCTGTCTTCTCTGACCTGTACAAATTGCTACAATGTTGGATACCCGTGTTGATCAATGTCAAAGCATCACATAATGAGGTACATGCATTTGGAAGTGCGCCCTGCACGCTGTGTTTTACGGCGTTTTTTCAACAGTGTTGTTCCAGTGACGTCAATGCATGCTGGCCTTCCTTATATGGGCATGCCAGCTCATGCACACAGCGCTGTGATGTCCCCTCCCCGACTCTGCTCAGACACTGCTGCACTCTGTTCTCTGATTCAGGGATTACTGTCAGCACCTTGTTGAAGATGGCTCAAATAAAGTGTTTATTTTGGGTGAATAAAGGACAGTTAACTTTGTTAAACTTTCCTAAAGAGGCAAACACCAGACAGAAGCTGAAAGCGATCCTGTTTTTGTGGATTTATTCCATATGAATTTAATTAACTTCTTCAACGAGCACATGAGCTGGATTAACAGCCAAACTGCTGCTCCTTAACGACGGTATGTTGCTTTGTCGTGTTGAAGAGTGCAGTGTGCGAGCTGTCAGTGACATTTTATCAGCGTCCTAGCTGTGTTTATTTTGTTTCAGTAAAGGGGTTGTGAGTACAGCCAAGAGTGGATGTGCACATGAGTTAAAGAGGGAGCAGTAAGCTACACAGACCATTTTGAGAGTATACAGAAAATAGAGGGAAGAGAGAGGGCGTGAGTCACAGTTTTCTGAAGAGTCTAAAACCAAACTGAAAGACCCAAAAATGAGTATAATAGCTCTCCTTGAAGTATAATCCATTACATTTACTGTTGTAAAATAAAGCACGTGGATATCTGATTTAATCAGTCGAGTACTAGTCAAACATTAGCAAAGACAGATAAAAGATGCATTGTTCAATCAGGCACCACATGAAGGCTATCCACACTTGCCTGTTTGCTTACAACAGATAAGTTGTGAATTTAAAAAAAAAGCTTTGACGTTACATCAGTGAATGTTTAAACTGTACGTGATCAAACCACAAAGAAATTATCGTATTTCTTTTCGTTTCCCACATTAGCTAAAACATCTGTGTTAAGGGGGAAAACAGACAAACAGGTTTGAACTAAAGGTTAATCGATTATCTGTGTAGGTAACGAACAAGAAGGAAAAACTGAATTTTAAGAACAAGACTATGGAGCGGATTAAATGAACAGATTAACTGAAAACTGTCTTCCAGGAGGAGAAGAGATGTCACATCACTCAAAATTTTAGCATGCTTTTCACTTCCTTTTCACCCCTGGAACTTGGGAAATGTCACTGTAATTATGTTTGGAGTGATCTGACTGCACGGTAATTAGCTGAAAGATTTGCAAGTGTAATTAGCACACTCCCACCTGGAGACTAAAAGAACAGGTTAACTAGCCGGCAGCACTGGGATCCATCTCAGGAATCACTTCCTCCTTCGACAGCAAACCACAGCGGTTGTCGCCAGTTAAATTCCCGCAAATCTCTTTCATCTTTTCCTCAACATCCCTCAGGACCGACCTCCCTCGCGTGCAGAACTGACGGGAATCCCAAACCCACATCTAACCAGGTAACCTTGGAGACACAAAGCCTCTAATGGCAGAGGAAGAAGGAGAGGCAGCGGGCCGGCCAGCAGGGGCTGGTCTCTGCCGTGTCACTCTCTGTGACAAAATCATTAGCTCTGCCGGCTGGGCACTGACTCGACCACTGCTGCTGCTGCTACAGTTCATCTGACACATCCTCTCCATCTCTCACTTACTGTCAGTTTGGCTGAAATAATTACCAGTAGGGCTCCACATATCGATTATTTTTTTAATCGACTAATCTAATGATTATTTTTGACTAATGTAAAGACTTATTTTTCAATTATCACCTGTTTCTTTAAATTACTTAAATAATGTAACAATGACTTAATAAAAACATCTTGAAAATGTCATTAATTTGTCAATAGATACTTTTTTAAAAGACAAACTATGATAAAAAACAAAGAATGCATTGCTCAATGCATAATTTCATACTGTAAAATGCTGAGGAAGACACAGTATTTATTTACTGCGCACAGACACATATTAGCATAAATGGAATGTAGGCTACTGTAAAGCCTTTGACACAAAGGCTGCTGGAAGCCCTGAAGTCTGTGTTTGATAATTATTAATACTGTACGTAGGATGACGTGATTTTACTTTACAACCACTCTGAGAGAGGGAGAGAAAAGAAAAGAGATGCTGGATCATCATGTCCCTCTTCTGTTGTGTGTGTGTGTTTGTTCGCTTTATGTCTAGGAATTTTTCTACAGACATTAGAACACAGTGTAACAACTGAAAAAAAAAAAAAAAAAAAAAGGTGAGAAGCCAATAATAATTCATGAAATTAATTGTGCGGCCCATCCACCTTTTACTCAGGCCCCTCCGCAATTTATTTCTAGCCAAGCTACAGGACTGAAACTTTAGTTTAAGCCATTTTTTAAAAAATACATTGCTGAGCAAACAAAGACATTTAACAGACAAATAATGTTAAATGATGCCTCATATTAACATGACATCAGCAGCAGTGGTGCATCGATTACTTTTAACATGGAACTAAAGACGAAACATTTAACATTAGAAAATCAGTTACAGAAACAAGTTGCACATGTGTTGATAATGCTAATATATTAATCTCTGATGTGGACAGAAAGTAATTACGGCGATGCGGTCTTGCTGCGGTTGCCGTCTTCACAAAACACTCCGGGTTGCTTCCGCTTCAAGTGCTCGTGCGTGGCAGCTGTACTGCAGTCATGAGCCATTTCCACACTGCAAAGCTTACAGAGGGCCGTGTGTTTAGGTGTCTGCTTAAAGTATTCCCACACTTATCATGAACGTGGGCAAGGTTTCTTCTCAGTTTGTTCTCGGGGTGAGTTGTCTTGACTGAGTGCAGCTATCTTTACTCTGTTGTGGGCTGCATGCGATGCTTTGACGCACATTTTTTCAAACAGAAATATTTACGCAATCGATTATGGCGATTATGCTGACGCGTCATCTTAGCTCCAATTACCATGCACTCTTTGAATCTTTTAATTTATGCAGTCTTGTTTTTTATAAACATAAGCAGCCTGCACATAATTGCTAAAAGCTTTATTTACTATGAAATAGTAAGTTGCTTTGCATTGTGTGTGAATGTGTGCAGCAGGAAAAGGAGGGGCATTAACACTGGGTTAGTGCAGCTGCTGTGGACTGTGGCTTGTTCTGCTCTTACATGGCCTGTGTAATCTCAGTCTAAAGGATTACTGTTGATTCCTGGCAGGCACAGGGAATCTGTGCACCGGGGACTAACGCCAGGGTTGTGGTCACAGACCCAAGCACTACCGATCATAGCGTCCCAGCAGGACTACGAGCCCAGCTAGCTGGCTGAATTACCACTAAACAGCCTCATTATCATTGTCAGTCTGAGATTTGCA
>JAQFJA010000015.1:12102725-12114333 GCA_029874485.1 Naso brachycentron
GAGCTCTGCCCGTCTCTTCCTTGTTACTGCACACACAGTCAAAAGAATGGTATCTATCTTCTTGTCTGGAACTCAGGAGGGAGGCAAATAACAAAAAGAAAAAACAAGTTGCCTCTCCCTTTAAAAACTTTAATAAAAAGCCAGCAGAAGTTGTGTGGAGATTTTGTTGTTTTTGTTTAGATTCCTCAGATTTCAGTGTCCACAGTTGACTGATTAGGTAAAGGGGTTTATCACTGTGGAGGCTGTGAGATGCCGAGCGAGCTGGAGACTGAAGGTGCTGCCGGCTAGAAGCCTCGGTAACCTTTATCAGACTGCAGATAGCATCTCAGATAACCTTAGAAGACAGAGAGTGGGAGGGAAGGAGTGGGAGTGAGTGAGAGGGGTGAAATTTGGAGTGAGTGTGCAGGAGGAGGGAATGACGAAAAACAGCAGCGAGGAGTTTATTCCAGAATTCTTTGTGATTGATCAAATATTAACAGAGCTGTCAGTAACCTTAAGTAGACCCCCTGTTCATTTAAACACACAGAGCAGAGCTGAGGAGAGATGAGTAAAGATAATTTTTTCCACCAGTAACAACTCTCTAACATGGTGACAGATTTGGCGTTTTTGTGTTTTTAGCTCAGTCAGACCAGAAAATGTTCTATTACAGTGAATCAGTGATACAGTTTTACTGTTATTGTCCAATGTGAAGTTTGTAGCCCTGCTGCATTTTATCTGAAGTGTGTGCTCCAACATCACTCTCCAGCAACCAGTTGTGTGTTAATTTTGGAGGCACTTTGGCCTTGTGTGCTCTGATTAGTGTTACATTAACACAGCAGTCATAGTTTGTTTTAATGCAGAGTCAATTCATGGGGTTCTTTATAACGATTTTGGATGAATTAAATAACATGATTAACAGGAAAACGGTTTTTAAAGTGATGTTTATTTTTTATTTGAGAGAAGTGAAAATAAATTAACACCCGTGTGGACTTTGAGATGTAACTGATAAAATATAATTCAAGAAGTCTTTATTGGCATGTGCAGAGTTTGTTCTGTAGATTTTTATTAAATTTACTGCAATCTTTTTGATCATTAAATGCTATAGTATAGACTAAATGTCCCTATTGTCAAAACTCGAAAACCCAAATGACCACTAATAAAGGTCATAACAGCATTTTTACAACTTTTTCTGTCAAAGTGATGAAAAATGCGAAAGAGTAATGCAACCGTTGTCCTGAGGCGATGGAGAACTTCCATCACCTGGTCAGTTTCAGGTCAGGTCGGGTGAATAGCATATAATGTATAGTAGGGTTGTGATACATCGTTTAAACATGTCATTGTGACGTGCACACGCACAACAGTCACATCGCTGGACCTACGATATTACATATATATAATCTATATGTGCTTGTGTTGGTTTCCTGCAGGTGCTCCGGTTTCCCCTACTGTCAAAAACATGCATACAGGTCTGTCTCCAGTCAGTGTCCTTGTCTGAGGTACTGGCTCAGAATCTGGAGTTGGTCCCCAGACGCCGCACTGTGGCTGCCCACTGCTCCTCAGGGAGACCAAATTTCACTGTATGCTGTATATGTGACCAATAAAGCACCTTTACCTTAACCTTTCACCTTTATAATTCACAAACATCAATCAGAATCTTCAAGACTAATGCGGGACAGTGGTCGCTAACCGCTGCAACAGGAGCTTCCTGCTTCTCGTTGCCGAGGAGGAGGTTGCAGTTGACGGTTACGTTAGTTTGTACAGTTACTTTTGAGCCTCTGAAAACAAAGAGATCATGTATAAAAATGGCTGTAATATCTAAGTGGTTATAGGAACTTTATCAATCCGAGCGTTAACAGCTTGTGGAAAAGTAGCCGCCACTCGTCTGTCTGTACTGATGCTTCGTGCCTCGGCAGCGGCGAGAGGCAGGAAGCTCCTGCTAGAGCGGTTATCTGCCGCTGTCCCGTATCTAACGTCATGGCCACAATGCTTCTGTCCAAGCCATGGCAAGCGATAAAGTTTACAGGAGAGCATCAAGAGACTAGGAATACGCCATGAGCTTCCCTGTCTCTGAAAAATACATTTATCATTGTTTTTCAGATGCATTTATGATTGACCAGTGTAAGTCTATTATAGCAGGAAAGGCGAGCGTATTTTATATTTGCTGCTTTATTTTACGGTCACAAAAAATAATCACTGCAGTGTAAGTTTCTCTCAGTATCGTGGAGCCTTAGTGTATAGTGAGAGCCAAACACTGTCTTGTAAAACCTGTCCATTATGTTAAAATTTTGATTGTGTTTCCTTTTTTAAGACCTCACACGACTTTCTTTATTTTCTCGTACTCTCGCCCTTTCAGTCAGGCTGTCTATCCATCCATCTGTCTGTCTGTCTCTCTGTGTCCGTCTCTCCCTCCTTCACTGCCTCGTCTGTCTCTGTGCTGCACTGATAAGAAAGTGCCCACCCTGTCTCGGAGGAGAAACCATGGAAACGTACTAGCCACGTGTGGACATCACAGTGTGTTAAATATAACCGTCTCTCGTGCCACACAACTAGTTGTTCTGCCGTTGATCCTCGCCTGGCTATAAATACACGGTTTCCTTCCCATAATTGAAGCTACGACAGGCTTGTTTGGATGGAGGGAGAAACACGAAATGCCAGAGAGACGGAGCTGCCTGGTCTCTATCTGTGCCTCACACTGTGTGTGTGAGTGTGTGTGTGTGTGTGTTTATGCCCTCACATTCTCATTACAGCCCAATTAAGGAGATTGGTAGCAAAGACAAAAAACTCTTTGAGCTAATCTCATTAAGGACAAACACACTACAAAGTGGCTTCATATAAAAAAAAGTAGTCAAACAGTATTTAGACTTTATGTGAGTCTCACAAAAGCTGCTTGTCAGAGTTCCACCTGTTGGTCAGTGGCATCACACTTTGATGTAGTCCAAGTGCTTTAATCGTGACGTGACCATGGCCTGGCGGTGTTACTTTGCTCTGTCAAGACGGATATGTTTGACTGCATTTCTAGAGGATTAAAGCAACACTATGTAGCTTTGACCTTGACCTGTGGCTTCGGAAACGAAATGAAAGAATCACGTCTGCAGCCTTTTATTTAGCCGAGCTGTCACCGACAACGACCCGCTGCTGCAGCTGCAGCTTCAGTCTGCAGGCAGCGTACATGCTGCTTTCAGGAACCTCCGTGAATCACAGTGTCGAGGCAGAGCAGTCGCAGGACATCAGAAGGAGAACCAGAGCACATTTTCTCCATAAAATATGACCCAGTTTCACTAAAATTGCTGTTTTGTGCGGTGTATTAACATGCATCATTTAGTTTTTTGAAGCCACTGGTTGTAGTCAAAGATACATAATGTTGCTTTAGTATTTTGGGAAATGCTCTTTTTGCTTTCTTGATACCACTTTCAGATTTGTTTGTGAAACACAAGGCTGCAGCTAGAGACCTAGCTTAGCTTAGCATGAAGACTTTAAAACAAGGAAACATTTTAAACGATATAGCTAATAACTTAATTTAGTAGTAAAGTTATAATTTATATGAATCAGAAACTAGGGATGTCCCGGTCACATTTTTTTGCCCCCGAGTCCGAGTTCACCGTGTGAGATCCGCGAAAGTGCTGAGCATGCAAGGTCGCACCTTGTAAATTAAAACTGGAGTCGACCCGCTGTGCAGTGAAGCTAAGCAGTGACATCAGGCAAACAGACAAGCTCCACATGTCTGTGGTAAACCCAAAATTAGGCGTGTGTTTAAAACGGACTAGCAGGTGGTCATGTAGCATGTTGTGAAGGGCCGGCAGAGCTGTGTCGGTAAAGTAGTGTTTAGATGGCTCATACTGTGGCTCCAAGTGCTCCAGGAGACAACAGCTGCTCATCCAACGCGATAGATTTGAGCTGTCTTGGCTGTGATCTGTTTGGCCCTTTCGCTGTCCTCGGGCAATTCCTCTTTATTTTTCAAAGTCTCTGTCAGTGTCGGTTGGCTCGGTGTCTTTGCCCGAGTTGCCGCAGTGAACTCGGAGTACTGTGCAGGGTGTTTGTTTTTCACATGGCGTATCATGTTGATAGTGTGAAACGCAGATTTGCCCTTTCCACCACGCAAAATGCCCAATTTGCACATTACAAGTGGCTGATGCACTGCCTTCGCTGTCCAATTTAAAATACTTCCAAACTGTGGACATTTTCTCTGTCCCGAGGTGCCAGCTTTATGTTTGCTCTGCGTTTCTGGTGACCAGCTCACTACCACTAACGTTAACTGAGCGTTAGGCCGACTCCCCGCCTGCTGTAAACTGTGAAATATTTACGGGAAAACGTTACATTTTTAAAAATCCGATCATTTTCACCTGATCCTGATCTGTTGAAAATCACGTGATCGACCCCGATTTCCAATTACGTGATCGGATCGGGACATCACTATCAGAAACACTTGACTTTTGCACAATAATGCTCTGTTTGCACTCTGTCTGTACAGATTACATTGTTATACTATGTTTATATTGTCTGGTTTTATTTCAAATTTTAGTGTTTTTCTCTTGGTTTGTATTTATTTTTTTAAGGTAGAGAAAAAATTGGCACAGCGTAACATTGCAGTATTTTGACAATATTTTGTCGATTCATAGACACAAAGTATCAATATATTTTTTTTTTTGACATAAATTCTTATCTGGACAGACAGAGCATGTTTTTAACTCATTTTTGAGAGGACCGTTGTTTGCTTTGCATGTCTATCATCAAACACACTTCACCCGGTGTTAATCAGTTGACGGGTCCCCTTCTGCCAGGGGCTTCCCTCTCAAATGACTCTGCAAAGTTGTTGTTGACGTCTGATATTCGAGCTTTATCTGGCAGCACCTCGTTTTCACAGACATCTTTGACAGCTGTAGTTGTCTTTAAATGTTTCTCCTCTTTGAACAGCGGCACTTACAAAAAAAAGACAAATATATATTTTAAGATGATCGATTCACAAAATGTACAATTCTGACCCTTCTCTTATATTCAGCCAAGAGGTAAAGGATTTAATGCTATCGATCCAGAATAGAGTTACCCATGGTCATTTCACGCCTCATTGTCTCTTTGAGAAAGACGCAGTGCCGAAGCAGTTAATTATGATTGATTTGACTGATTGATTGATTGATTGATTGATTTAGCCATCAATAGCAGCTCCATCACATACAGAAAGAAATTTAGAGAAAAAACAAAAAAGTACTGGCTGTCAAAGTTAACAATAATAACACCACAGATTTTTTTGACAGGTGCTTAATGCACGCACGTTCTATGATTATGACCGCCCCGTGTTTTGGAAGTCAGGAAGCAATGCAGTGGTAACTTTGTGGATGGCAAGCAGAAACAAACATCCTTGAGCAGAAATACATGAAGAACAGGGTCTGATTCTCTCGGCAAGACCAAAGTTCTTTGCGTTTCTTTGTCGCTGTAAACTTAGTTACCACCGGATGACGTCGAGTCTCAGATACCGCCTGCTGGCCAAACATACAGCTGATGCAGAGAGCACAGACCACGCTGGATATTCTGCAGCGGAGACTTGTTTTGGATTGTCGCAATAATAATAAACATACATTTGCTTAACAAGGATAAAATATGAAGATTGCTGCAGAAACTGCATGCTTCAAATTTGATGTACAGTAAATATTGTGTAAAATTAGTATGTTCATAGTTTTTTGGCACTGGGACAGACATCCTGTGTTTCTGATAAAAGTACCACTTTGTCAGGTCACAAATTGTGCCACCGTGAAAACACTTCTGTCCTGCGATGCAGCCTTCTTAAAATGTGGAGCAGACATGAGAAATAGGCCAGAAACTTGCTGCCACTTTTTTAAAACTAAAAGAACAAATATTAAATATGTTTATGCAGCCGGTGGTTGAAATGAGCTGTGTGGAGCCCTCCATCCTCTTCTGTCCTCACACTTGTCAACCCTGAGACTTCAAAAAACAGGAGGATTTTTTGTCGAAGGGTGGTGGTGGTGGTGTTGGTTGGGGTTCTTTA
Source organism: Naso brachycentron (assembly GCA_029874485.1). NCBI lineage: Eukaryota > Metazoa > Chordata > Actinopteri > Acanthuriformes > Acanthuridae > Naso > Naso brachycentron. Next base: position 12,108,703 of record JAQFJA010000015.1, read on the forward strand.
GCATTCTTTAAATAAGTGTAACTGTTGTTATTTCTAACAAAATATCAATATTTTGTTATGTTTTCAACCATAACAAAATAATGACAGTTGAACTGCAAGACCAAATAATTTGCCTCTCTGATATGAACTTGCACGAACCTCTGTGATAAACAAATACACACTATTCATTTCACTCATGTTTCACCCTCGCAGTCTGTGTAACATTAGACACCACTGAGCGCTGCGGATCAGCGCAGCAGATTTCTCCTTCAAGCATGAGGAAAAGACGACCGCTTTTTCTTCTTTTTTTTAAAAAAAAATCTAGTTTTTTTCAAGTGGGCTGAAAGTTACTGGTGCTTTTTTCGGAGTTGCATGATGTGCCTGGTATATCTGTATAGTAATCTGGTGGAAACAGAAGGTTTTAAGTGTTTAAGGGCTTATACAGGCTATAACGTTACCATGTTGAAACCAAGTTTGATGACAATAAAATCAATCAGGAGAAATACAAGAGAAATGTGAAGCCGGGAGGACAGTGGGAGAGGGCGGTGAAAAATGGGAGTCTCCTGGGAAAATCAAGAGGGTTGGCAAGTATGTCTGTCCTCCTAAACTCTTACTACTGTTCTGCATTTTCAAAGTCATGCAGGAGGTGAAGTGAAGCTCAAACTGGGTCAAACGGGGTGCAAAATGACTCCTGAGTAAAAAAAAGTAGCAAATGTTTTGGTGGCAGGAGTTCTCGTATTAGTACTTCAGAGGAGATGGCTGTTAATAAAGTGAGAGGATCTAGGAGGAGTGAATGTCTTTAGAGGTCACTGGTCTTTTAACACTATAGATCTGTCTCTACAAACAACCTCACACATACACACATTGACTTTGACAGTGTTGTCTCCACAAAAAGAAAATCCTGTGCTGCGGCGCTCAATGCAAACCTGCGAATGCAGTCACATGCAAATCTGTGACGCTATAAATATCTGCATACGAGATCAGAGAAAAAGCAGAGAGAATTAAAGCACAGAATGCAAACACACACACACACACACACACACACACACTTAAGAAGTCCTTATATTTATTCATGTGATCACAGGGGAACCTACATTGGATGGAATTCACATCATCTAAATGGAATGAATTAGGGCTTAGCCCAGTTAGATAGTATAGGAAATGCCCTGAGAAGCAATTTCTCCATCCAATATAGAGGCCACAATAGCTCAAGTGAAAGCGAGGAAGGTAATGTCTTGCTGGTGTTAGCGCCCAGACAAATTATCCCCCGGGCTATAAGGTATGATTGCATGGCCCTGCAGAGTGAGAGATGTGCACAGGATGCTGCAGACGAGGTCGCTTTGGCTCGATTTGCAGTGGAGGTGAAAGTGTGGCTGTACCAAGGTGTGTTTGCTTAATGAGTTGTGATTGCCAAACTTAATGGCTCATGTTTAGTCAGACTAATGGAGTGTGTGCATGCCTACAACGGAGGGGTTAACTCTCAGCCCAAATCCTCGCTCCCCCATAGCTCGAGTCCGCAGCCATCACTCAAGCAGGTCAAGGTTGCTAAATAAAGCTCCAGCAAACTTCTCCTCAGAGTCTCTCTGCTCGAACGGGGGGGTTTATATTCAGCAGGCTGGAATTTCAGCAACTCACACAGGAGATAAACCTGCTTCTCACCTCTGACCCTCGCACTCTTTTTCCTCTCCTCTGACCCACATTAAGACTCTGAAGTCACTTATCTCTGAAAAAGCTGCCACCATAGCGAGGCTCGAGGATGTGCAGGCCCTCATGCTGCAGCGTTTACAGTAGGAAATGATAACAGAGGTCAACACGTCAGGGTACAACACTACATATATTCTTGTGATGTACAGAGTATAATAAAAATGCAGGCAGGCTTGTATTGCAAAGTTGAAGGCAAAATGTTTTTATTAAGCATTCACGACCCTTATCCGAACTGCACGAGTCCTTTTTTCACAGGATACAGAAAATAAAAACAAGTAAACAAACACACACAGGCAGACAAAAAGACAGGCTGAGTCTCTGCTCACATGGACTCAGTAAATCACTGATTCTAGGAATCAGCACTGTGACCTTTTGAGAGCGCAGCATGTCATGTCCACAAGCTCCCTGTTAATGCTAATTTCTATTTATTAAAGAAGATGCTACAGTGTTTCAGAGTTGGTACAAATAATGGATAAATAAATAATAATGGAAACTGAATACAAATTTCAATTTGTCTGATACTTTGGTTAATGAACAAGATATCCGACAGTGAGGGTGATCTTGTGTTTGGTAAATGTGCAAAGGTCGTATGACAAGTTTCTAAACCCACCAAAACTTTCTAAAATATAAAACAATGACTCTATTTGCATGTGCATGAGTTTGTTGCAGAGCAGGAAAAAAACACATCATCTTGGTTTAGGCAGATTAAACTGCATTAAGAGACAACACAGTGGGACACATGAGCAGGCATACATATACATTCACACAGACACACACACACACACAGCCAACCAGAGGTAGCTTCTCTCCCACTTCACGCTCAGATACACTTAAATTCACATAAAGTGCACACACACACGCACACACACACGCACACACAAACACACCCATTTCCTAGACTGAAACATTTCTCCTCTGGCGACAACCCAGCACCGGCCTTTCGGTCCTAATGGCATCTCCCTCTGATTGGTCGGCGGTGCACCGACCTCTGGGGACCCGCGGGGTTGTGAAGATGAGGTGGCTGCTAAGAGACTGAGTCACAACATGCAACGCTCTGTGCTCACAACGTCTCCCATGCACACCGGTGACAGTTACAATAAGACAGGCAGACAGACTCAAGACCAGTTCTCTCATTCTTATTTTATTTTACTGCTGAATTTACTGCAGACAGGCTTTAGGAAAACGTGTTTAACTTGTGTCAGACCTGCTCAGTTTTACTAATAATTGACATCAACACTCTTGTGATAAATACACAGAAAACAGAGGAAGGTGTCTTTGGTTCACCACCTGACTCAAAAGTTTCTCTTCTGATCCACGATGAAACTAGAAATATACTGCCTGGCGGGTAAAGAAGAAGCTACAATATGGCAAGAGGTCACTGCAACCTCACAACATGTAAGGCCACAGTGACCTTTGACCTCCAAAATCTAATCAGTTCACCCTCAACTTCAGTGTAAATTTGTCCCAAATTTCACAAAAATCCCTCATTGCTTCTCCACTTGTAGAGCTTTCACCGCCATCTTGGAACGCTAGCTATGGCTACACCACTTGGACAAATCACATGTGGTTATTAAATGCTAATGTTAAATGTTACTGATTAATTTTCTACTGTTCCCAACTTTATATTTATTTTAAGATTACAATCTTAGTTAGTGGAGAAAGCATGGTTTGTTGTAAACTGAACATACAAGTGAGCTGAAGTAGTAGCAGTAGTAGCAGTAGTGCTAGCAGCTAGTGTTATGCTAGTATCTTTGCTCGGCACTAGCTGGGCATCACAAGCTGAAATTATAACGCGAGCAGTCACTAGTGCCAGGGAAGTTTAAACCTTTCTGGCAAACGCTAGCCACAAAGCCAGAGCTAGCCCTAACAAGCAAGCGATGATGTTAGCATGCACGGCTCACATCGACACTTACACTTACATCGGGTACTGACAAGAGCCACAAATGACAGAAATTAAGCTGAAGTTTGATGTCTAGATTTACTCTACGAACACTCGAATTTGCCTCAGCAGACTTTCAACATATTCTGTTGACTTATTCTCATCCATACTCTATGACTGTTTACTCAGAGTTTGGTAGTAACTACTGATGGGCCCCTTGACTCACGCTAGCATTAGCGATAAAACAGCAAGACGGCAAATTTTGCACAGCATGCAATGAGCTTATAATGGTCTTTATCAATCAGAATCGGACTGGGTATGTCAAAAATGAGGCCCTATGTCAAATATTCTGGAATATCTCTTTTATACTACTTGACAGACAGTCAAATGGACAGTTTATGGCTGCTTGTGGAACATAAATAAATGCATTATCTGACTTTTTTCTCAACAGCAGTGTTTAATTCCATTCATTACTTTAAGTTAAACATTTTTATTGAGCAGAATAGATGAGAAAGGGTCTATGTTATTTAATGTAGTAATGATATAACATACATTGACAAAACATGTAAGTTGTTTTGAAGGGTTATTAGAACATATTTTTCAAAACATACTGAGAATTAGTTAAACTTAAAAACTCCGTCTTGTTGGTTTGTTGTACAATGTATTTCATAAATCCCTGAAGCATAAAATAAGGAATTTTTCTGTGTGCTGTGCACATAATGTCATTGTCATTCAACTCGAGACTGCTAGCGGCTCTTTAAAGTGAGAATTGTTTTTGCCGCTGTATCCTCGCAAACACTATCCAGTTTCACTTGAACTGAGACAGACTTCATTTCAATTAGGCTGCACAATAGATGACGGCTCTCTTATTCACTCGGATGCCGACAGAAACTCTTAGTGCACCAGCTTGGACGAGTAAATTGATCTCATCCTGAGAACCAAACACATTAAAACCCAATTTCACATTGCATAAATATCAATTTTACATGGATTTGTTTTTTCACTTTAGAAGCACCTGTGCTGACAAATTCCTGTCGGCTTCTCCCTTGTGAATGCACCACCACTCTAATGCCTGCATGGTGCTATATTTGCTATATTTTACGTGACTGCTGCGTGTTTCTATTGAGGCCCTAAACCACGTCTTCTAAATGAAGGGCTAATAAAGCCCTTTGAAACACTCTCTCTCTTTTTCTTTCTGTTTTCTGACTCCTAGCACAAACAGAACAAAAAAGGGACCACACAAAATCCCTCAACAAATAACTGCAGCATACTTCCAGAAATCCAAGAAATTGATCTATTTTGGTGACACAGAAAGTGGGGAGAAAGATGGAAGCGGTCGACATCACAACAAACCAAGTAGCGTACTATAATTGATAGTTTGAAAGTTTGGTTGTTTACCGAACTGTCAGATGTATTTATCAACATCCTCTGGGTGAAGAATGGAGTATGTCTGTGAGTGTATCTGACTGAAACCATGTGAATAAAGAGTCGGAGCTTTTTTGGCTGCGCCCAAAAGGTGAAAGCTTTACACAACTCTGACATGTGAGTCCTTTTTTTCTGTTTTTAACAACAGTAGTGGGGTCACACACAAGCTCAAAGTATCCATTGGTTGGGGGATGAAGGTATCCAGCAGTGCGTGTGTGTGTGTGTGGGCAACTCTAAAACAAAGAGTGACATTTGTAGCGTAGGGTTTCCCCTCAGTTCACCCTTCCAACTAACCTTTTATATGCTGTAATCCCCCCTCCCCCTCCCTCACCTTGTTCCCTCTGCTTCCTCTTTTAGGTTTTTACATCACAAAGGAGACCAGTTGCACCTAGTTTCACGTTTTCCTGCACTGATCTCAAGTGAAGTGAAACAGGAAGTTTTAGCTTACAGAAGCAGAAGAATTTTCTAAAGATCAATCCTGCCAGTATGAACTGAGCAAGGTTAACTTAAAGCTGCAGTTGGTAATTTTGGGGTAAACATCAATATCTTTTTGTTTGCCTCTGTACTCAGGATTGGTAAAAATCCTATGGCTCTTGTTCTGTTTGCCCAATCAATAACGCTCTCTGTACTCTCTGCCCTGATTG
>JAQFJA010000015.1:12156015-12169609 GCA_029874485.1 Naso brachycentron
AACAGTAGCAGAATCAGATTCACGATGTGTTAAAACTGTAATCTCATTACTTCGAACTACAAACTCACTTGATAATCCAAATAAGCAGCTGAATTGAAGAAAGTAGCCTGCTAGCCATAGCAACTCGTTAGATAAACTGGTACACTGTCACCTCTCCAAAATCCACCTCCAAAAGTTTCATTTTTTTTAACTTACTCAGTGCAAATCCACATCAGATATCATGAAGATTCTCACAGGAATGAAAAGATTTTCGGTTGACTCGCCACATACATGAGTGGAAACGAGGTTTAAGTACAATTGCTGCACTAAGCTTTTGTATGTGGCCTAATATCTCACCCCCTTTTTCAGAGGGAAATACTGTAAACTATTCTTTTCTACTGCACATATTTTACAGGCATTATTTCCTATCTTACTACTTTATGTATTACATCAATATATTTTTAAAATTAATATTCCCAAAGAAAGAGTTCTTTTAAGAGTTCTTTTATCATGTCAATGTCCTCCACCATTTGATTCCTGGTGTCAAAATGACATAAAAAATGTTATTTTATGTCTTTGTGTGTCGTAGGGGTCAGATGCAGCAGTTAATAAAAACTGAGAAACCATTTGTTGACCTCAGCAGCATGAGCGGAATTAACAGAGTCAGTTAATGGAAGTGCAAACGGCCATTTCTCATACATATGTTAAAGTACTGCCACTGTTAAATTATTAATAATCTGTTGTATGAGTAGTAATTTCTTTCTGAGTTCACAGTAATTCATGTTAATTAATTGTAATGATTATTTAATTGGTCTCATATTGTTAATACTCTGTTCTGTGTTTTGAATATAAATCTGCAGTAAGCATGACATCAATTGATTTCGTACTCATGCATTATTTTTTGTATTTTGTTTTTGTACATTTTTTTTATTTTATTACTTTATTATTTAATTCCTTTTATTTTATTTATAAATGCTTCATTTTGTCATTTCTGATACCCATAACATATAAAATTATTCCTGAAGCACCTGTATGTGTGTTTCCTTTTGCTGCTGCGGCACTTTAATTTCCTTCATTCTTCAGCATTAGCATTAGTGTTTTAGAGCAGAAGTGCAGGAGGACATCGTAGCACGTTAGCACTGCAGTGCGAGCGTGTAAAATGGTTCATACAAGTCGACAGAAGGGACGAATGCTTGTGCCTAAGGGAAGCTGTCACTGGCACTCAACACACTTGGCCTACATGTATATTTCCACATGTCAGATCTCGTGACAAGTGAGATGTAAGGAGTAGTTGTCAATAAAGCCGCAGTACTGGTTCATTTCACTAATACTGGAGCTGAATAAATCAGTCACAGCATGAATACATATTGATCACAGAGACATCATGTTACATGAGAAAAGTGACCAAAATAGAAATTGCCTCATTTGTTGTAGGATCTCTCTGTGGAGGTTTACTCACAAGCAAACAAGTCCATCAATACTGTGCAAGGTGAAAATATGCAGAAACATTGTGTGAATTAACAGAATAACAATGAGCTCAAAGATCTGTTGAAGTAGCAGAAGAATCTCCCAGGAAGTGATGGACAACACATCTGGTGGTTGTGCTGCAGGAAGAACAGGTCTGTTATTGATTACACTGGGACATTAATGGTCACTGTTCAATAGCTATGTTCACAACAATGAGAGGCGCTTTGCAAGACTCACACATATCGATATCTTTGTGTGTATGTGTGTCACGGCCAGTGTATAAGGGAGAAAATGAGACCATGAGAAGGGCGTCAGGGTGTAAGAAGGGAGGGTGAAGGATTGATTCGTCCTTCCTCGCCTCCATCTCACTTCTGATCTTTATGAACTTGCATCCTTGTCCTCCTGACGTCTCTTTCGTCTCGTTCCTGTGGCGATTCATGACAAAGAGAAGCAGCAGAAAGAGGAAATTTGTCTGAAAGAATCCTGATAAATTGCTGTCCTTCTCTCTCCCCGTGGAGGGGGTGGGGGTGGGGTTGCACTGAGAGAGACAGAGCACAGGGGTTGGGCGAGGAGTGTGACAGTGGCTAAAAATAACCATGTGTGTAGGCTGTGTGTGTGTGTGTGTGTGTGTGTGTTTGTGATGCAGAGTCTAATCAAAGCCAGTCTCCACTCCTTGTCTACTTGCTGCACACACACATACTTCCAAATCACATACACAAACACAACTAAACACATTTGAATACCCCTTATTAAAAATCCCCCGCCCCTCACACAGGCATGTGAACGCTGATCACACTGACTTTCCTTCGGTTGCTGCCCGTGCGTCTCCTCCACAGGGCATTTCACCGCGCTCGCTCGAACTAGAAGAGACAAGCCCCCCTGTTCTGACTGGGGGCTGCGGCTTCCAGCTCAGACAGAACTCGAGCTCTCGTTTCTTTTTCTTTCCCTCTCTCCACCCCCGTCCACTTCCCTCCATCAGTTTTGCTAAAGCACAATGTAATCCAATCCGCTCAGAGTTTAAATTAGGGAATTCATCGACTCATATGCTTACATATGCACAGTTTTTTCATGTATGTGCGCCTGCTGAGGGCCAGTGCAGCCAAGCCAGGCCAGGCCAGAGTCCATCGCTGATAAAACATTCCCCCTCGTCGACTCCAGCACTGCAACATGCCATGGCAGATGGTGTGACATTCAGCCTCTGTCAACAGAACAGGGACGACAGAGAGAGACACAAGAGGACATAAGAGGTAGTGATGGAGGAGAGAGGAGTGCAAGAGAGGAGAGAATCAGGTGAGAACAGAAGCAAGTGTCAGGGACACTGAAGAGAGATATGACATTGAGTCAGAGCGCCACCATGTGGGCCACGTGCACCGCCTCCAGGCTCTGCAGAGCCGGGCAGAGAAAGAGACATGTCATTGATTTTCCACACAGTCAACAAAATGATTTTGTCATGCAGAGTAAATACGCAGCCTCCCATAGTAATTTCTCCAAAATACACACGTACATGCACGGTCACACACTCAAAAACCGAATCCCTGCAGAGCTCTACCTGGCAACAGCATGCAAACAGGATTTTTTTTTCCCTCTGTCTCTCACAAAACAACATGTTTGCCTGCCTCGAAATCCTGTGTCTATTTACGCCACATGCACGGTGTGAAAAATTAAGAAACAAACACCTGAAAATGAAACATGATGAGTGCTGCTAGCAGGAATCATCCTGCTCTTCGGCAAAGCCCAACTCAGTGAGCACTGGGAGGAATGTGTTTGTGTGCTGTACAGATTAATCAGCATAAATTAAGTCAGCCACCAACCCCAGCCATGTTGAACTACATTTTTTGTCTCCACATCAAAATTTTTTTTTCAACAATAATCCCTGTGTGGGTGGCTGCGCCGGCTAAAGGCGCCTATCATGTGGCTGTGACGTCCTCTGTTTGATTCCAGACGAGGACTTTTGTCACATGTAATTTGCCTCCCCCTCTCTCTCTCTCTGTCTCTAAGCTACCACAAAAAGCAAGTACCACAAAAACTGGAATACTTCTCAATCCTCACCTATGATCACAAGCTTTAGATAATGTCTGAAGGAATCATTAGTGCAGATAAGCTGCAAAAATGAGCTTTGTCCACAAGGGATGGTGCTCATCCTCCCATAATACAGTGAAGCTCCAGGATCAGTCCATTCATTTTGTGTGTTTGTTTGAGCTGAAGAGCAGACAGAGAAAAAGCCAAACAGAAGAGGAGAGCAGAGCTGCAACGATTATTCGAATAACTGATTGATAGAAGGGTAATCATAAACTATTTATGATAATCGATTCTGTCACTTTTTAAATGAATAAGTAAGAAGAATTGCTGGTTTAGCCTCATAAATGTGAGTATTGGATTTTTATTTTTTATTTTTTGTGTCATTTTGTGATAATGTGAAGTCACTGTGTTTCTGGCTTTTGTTTGGACAAAAGAATCATCTCAAAGATGTCACTTTGCATTTTTCATTGTTTTGGCATTTCATGGAATAAACAGTTAATCATAAAAATAATCGTTTATAAATCGATAATAATTGTCAGCTGACCAAGTTCATACTATAATGCACTATGAATAAGAAACGATATCACTTTGATTTTAAAATTAAGGGAAAAATTAAGCAGGTCGAATGGAAGCTATATACATAAACTTGTGTAATTTCACAATGCAGCTTTTAATTGACCCCAAATTTGGTTTGACAATGAACAGGAAGTTCTTTCACATGAACAGAACGTTGATATAATGACACACTGGGGGAAAACGGCACTACACAAAAATACAAGAAGCAGAAATATAAAATTTGAAGCATCTGCAGGTTGGACGGCTGAACATAAGACCTACATGCATAACATGTTGCATGTTCCCGTTCTTGTCTCATCAGATGCGATGACACATGTCATCTTTTCTGAGTGTGATTCTGTGACACATCGTGGGTCTTCAGTTTTGTCAAATCTGTTGTTTTCTCTTTCCTGTACAAACTTCTTGTGTTGTCACAGCATGTGAGAGATTGGCAGGCAGACAGCCACAGGATTAAACTCCAGGTTAGTGAAAAATAGCACACACTGGAGAAATTTCCCCTTTGGGCCGTGTCCAGGGTGCATGAAGACGATGCAAATCCCAGCATGCATTGTAGAAAAGAGTGACCAGATGTTGCTAAATATTCAGGTTGGTCCCAAATTCTAAGCAGTTGTTACAAATCCTGAATCCTGTTCATTTTGGTTATAGCCTAATTAAATATTACATGCTAATCATTTTGCGCAGCCACAGATAAATAACATTACTTTCCGCTTTTTTAGTCCCCTCTTCTTCTCCATCTGCTTCCCCTCTTAAACAGCCCAAGCAAATGCTCTTAATTAGATTTTAATTTAACTGATATAATGACTCAGATTAATACAGCCCACAGTGAAGTCTGCCCATCAGTTTAAGTCATGAGCAGCGTGGGGGTCGTTATCCCCTTCCCTAACGGGTACCAGCGAAAGAGGTGTGTGTTTCTGCTTTCGTGTGTGCTCTATAATTGCAGTGGACCGGCCTCATTAGCATTTTAGCAGCAAGCCTGATGGGGAGGCAGAGTCACAAGATTGGCTAATGACAGAGATGAGATCACTTACACAGAGGGTGAGGGTGAAGGCTTCTTTCAGGCTTATGCAATGTGTGTAATCTCCATGTTACCCCCCCACCCTCCAAACATCCATACTGTACACTGAAATTTAAATAGGAGCACTGAAGGTAAATTCCAACCTGAGGCAATTAGTACAACAGATTGACTCTGACAGGAGCCTCATCAGACCATATTATCTATCCAATATTCTAATATCTCTGAGGTTTTTTACTGAGAAATACTGTGTTGCCTCCAGTGCTGTTTTACATTAAAGCTGTGTGACAGATTAAATAAATATATTAAAACAAAACAGAAAAGTTTACCAGCAACACCATCATGTTTTCTCCACTTTGTTTAATTATACAGATGAGATAAAGCAGGTTAGGGGCGTATTTTGACATTTCGGAAAAATCCCTAACTCTCTGTTTGACAGAGTCAGATTAGATCTGTTGCTGCTAATGTGAAGCTCCAGCCCCAAGCATGTTAGCTTAGCACAAGCATAATTCAGCTAAGGTCTAGTAAAAAAGCAAATTATGTTTTTTTAAACTTCAGTTTTTACAAATTGATTTTTTAAATAAAACCCTTGTTAATTAGATGTGCTGGTGGGTGGACTTTACTGTCTTTAGCCAAAGCTAGGTCCAGCTGTTTTCCCCTGTTTCCGGCCCTTTTGTTGACCTAAGCTAACGGTTAATTTGCTTTAACTGCATATTGATCAACAGATAAATTAACTGACTGCTGGTTACTGTAGCTTGAAATTTAGCATAAAGACATATTGAGAGTGATTTAGACAGTAACCCCTCAGAGTTCTAGCTTAGGGCTAGCTTAGCCTGAATGTCTTCAGTGTGCGCTCAACTCAGCTAACCGTTTCCTGGTTTTAACTGCATATTTAATGGAAAGATAAACTAATTGAATGCTAGCAGAAGCTTGAAATTTAGCATACTGACATACTGAATGTTATGTTTCATTGACAGTAGCCTAATTCCTCAGAGTGTTAGCTCAGAGCTAGATTAGCCTAAATGTTTTTATTCTGCGCTTAATTAAGCTAACTGTTTCCTGGCGGCTTATATTTAATTGACATTGGTGTCAGTGAATAGGTGTGTGCCCCTTTTCCCAGTGTTGAACTATTCCTCAGTTAGTGAGCTTCAGATTTGTAGACCTTGGGACAGAACCAGGCTAATTGTTTTCAGTCTTCATGCTGAACTAAACATGCCATGCCCTCCATAGATTCAAATTTTAACAGAGAAACAAGAGAGTGGTGTCAATCCCTTAGCTCTTGTCAAGAAAGGGAATAGGCCTAAGATCATTCCCAAAATGTCAAAATGTTCCTGTGATTTATTCAGGTGGAATATTAAGTGAGTAGGTACAACTCTGACAAAACAGCTTGCTCTCAATATTTTTTTCTTATGAAAAATGAGATGGATGACTAAAAGGAGACAACAGAAAGGATTCACAATGAAGGAAACAGAACAAGAGGGTACACGTGATATATGACGACAAAGCAAGCAGAGAGAGGACTGAAAAACACTTTCAAGGCTGCCTCTACTGGCACTGAGCGAGGCATCTCTGCAGCAGCTTTAAAATGCTCTTAGATGAACTAAATTGACTGAATTTCTGAACCAAAGCTGGAAGAGATGAAAGAAGCAACTGCAGGACATAGTTAAGAGTGAGTCATGACTGTCTGCACGGCAGAGCGGATGAAACAGCCACTTATTCTTCCACCTGACCAAGCTGTTTAAGTTTACCACACGGTGACTGAGCGGCATTCGCACAGTTCTTTGTGGTTGTTTGAGCGTACTTGCACTGCCAGATAGGTGGGGCAGGACAACATAAATAGTGCAAATTGTTCAGAGGTATCATGCAGGGAACTACATTTTATCGTAGGTATTTTGGATCATCCGTTTTAAAAGGACCACACCAGTGTTACATGTCATTGTCCTTGCTCAACATCAGCCACATTGGTTACATAAACCCCACGCATTTTTCCCAAAATAGTTTTATCCATCAGACATTGTGTTTATTTACATTTTGTCAATAAACTTAGAAAGTGGCTGAAAATGTGTGAGAGCATTGGTTAAAAAGAATGTTTGTGTCAAAATCCTTCTTCATGCTAATATTTGAGCTAAGAAAGCAGCACTTCAAAGGAACTATTTTTCCAGGCGTAATAAGTTACGTCTCCACAGTTCTTTTCTCTCTCCTGCTCAGCAATTTTTGACCAAATAAACAGACATTCTCTTTAGAAGGATGAATTACCCATAGCTATTAACTTTCACATCTTATCTGGTCTTTACGTTGTGATGATAACAACCTTTTAACCAAATCCAGGCTAAGCCTCATCTTTTCAGTATGCCGTAGCGTTGTCTCCTAAACAGATCTGACTAAAAGAATAATGACCAAACTTTCATTCTGATGCTTTTCTTGCAATGAGAAAGACAAAAGGACATGGCAGCAGTTGATAAAGTATGTTAAGTGAATGAAGAAAAAGCTTCGGCTTTAGTAATCAGGTGCTAATGTTAGCTAGCGAACGTTAAAATCCATTCATTTAAATGAAACTGGCCCTGTTGGGATATCCCTGATATTGAAAACACAGGGTTTGGATCGAGATATAGAAAGGATGTTACGTCAAAGTGTTTCTATACCTGGTTTTAACATTAATGGCAGCGAATGGGGTTTAAAAATTCAGTCTACATAAGTACACACAGTCGAATTGTAATACCATTTGTAGAAGACAGGGGCGATCTCTGCTAATGGTGAGAAATCAAAAAGAGACTGGTACGCTCCTTTAAACTTCAACTCGTTTAACATTCTGAGCTTTGACCATTTACAAACAAAAAAGGAGGCTTTAGTTTTTAAAATCAAGTTTTGCTGAGTTCTAACATAGTTGTTGTTTTTGTGACAGAGCTAACAGGTCACCTTGTCATGTCTTTTTATCTTTGTCATCTGTTGATGATTTTAAATCATCATAAACAGGTGTACAGAATCGGTAGTAAATTGCTGTAAAAAGTATCTAAATTTTTAAGCTGAGGTATCCACTTCTACATACAATTCTAAAAAGGCTATTTTTTAGCTGTGCATAATCTTAAACTAACAAAAAAGAAATTATGTGTGTAGTTATTATTCTGGTCTCTGTAAATGTAACTATACTATAAATATTACGTGTGCTGACATGAATGATTGAGGTCGATTCAGAAAACCAAAAACAGCTTCTGTGAGGCTAAAAAAAGTACCCGGGGTGACAGAACTGAGGTGAGAACGACACCACAAACTTCACAACGGAAACTCTGGAGTGTTTGAAACGGTCTCTGAAAGACGCTTTAACCAGCAGCTCCTTGACGGACTGTGGCAGCTCCTTTCTATTCCTGGAAAGAGCGCAATTACACTGATGGACGAATGAGGGAAAAATGGAAAGGAAAGAAAGGTCTGTTTGTTCTGCCCGGAAATGGAAGTAGGAGTGGAAAAAGAAATACAGTTTGTGTGGCTGGGTGATATTAAGTATTAGCACTGACGGAGCAGAAATGAATTTACCGACTGTAGACTCTACAAAAATAGAACCTACAAGAGTCTTCCAAAGAGTAGGAATGAAAAGTGGAGGGAACCAAAATGTCACTCTCTGCAATTCTGTCCACTTCTCGATGAGTAGGAGGCTTAAATTTGAAGAGAAAGAACTACACATCCACGTTTCCTTGTGTACAGTTGTGTTCATTTAAAAACTGACCTTTTGCAAATACGGAAAAAGAAATGAGTTGTGACATTCAATTAAACTCACGCCTCCACCGCCAGCGGTAATCACAGCCACTTTAGATCGACAAACACAGGGCTGGTTGAAGGGGTTGCTTGTTTATGAGCATCTATTTGGCCCAAGATCCATATCATTTGCATAATTATGAACAGTAGATATGGTTGTCAAGGGAAACAGACTGGTGGGATGTGAAAGAGTCAGAGAGAGCTGCAATGCTGAGCAGTATCAGCGGTGAACCACCCTAGCAGAGGTGGGGAAACCCTCTTTAATCTCATCTACATGACCCGACTAAATTGTAAAAACAATCCAAACATCAGGTTGTGAATCTGTTAACTATCACCACATTTCTTAATGTGTTTAGACTTCAGTAAACATCAGCCGTGGAGGCGATTAAAGCTGCACGGTGCTGAATGAGAGAGGCGCACGAGTCGAGCAAATGAATCAGCAGTCTTTCACCGGTTTGTCTTTCCAGCGCTCACAATGTGGACCGAGCAGCAAACAATAGAAACTGGCTGAACCTAATCTGACCAAATGGCAGAGGAAACACGAAAAGTAAACAACTGAAATTCACTCAACATAACTCAACCTCGCCTCCAGCCAGAAAACCTGGTCCTGATTATGACAGCACGCCATGTCTTAAAGTCCTGAACTAGGTAAAGAAGCTGGACACTGAACCTCATGAGCAGAAGTGAAAAATACCTCGAAATTAATTAAATATCTTCAGTTTTGGGTTAATTAAAGTAGACGTAGGGTATCCAAACAGCTCTGCTTCAACAACTGGCTGTTAGGAAAATGATTACCTGCCAATTCGAAGCAATCACACGTGAACGGCAGTGCAGCAAAGCAAAGAGACATGAACAGTCTGCTAAGTCCACTGCCTTTAACCCCAATGTGAAGTGCAGCATGACGGCCTGCTGGGATAATATGGCTCATGAGTCTCCCTACAAAATATCAGAAAAACGTTTTTGCTGTGCATGTTAAAGGCCTAAAATACAATATGATATTCACTTTTAAAGTAATAAAGTGTATGTATTGTTTTTAGCCACGTCGATGCTAATGTCAGCCTGCTGGTGAGTCTACCATGGCCCAGATTAAAATACAGTATCTCATACATTTGAATAAGTAGACATTAAGTTTGATTTAGACATTCATTTATTCACACGCATGCAAAGTGTAATCAACCTTTTTTGTTTTTTGACAAACAGGAACACACAAATGAGGCAACAGCTTTTGCTAACATGCTAGTTTGTCACACTGAGATGTCAAGCCCTTAAAGTTTTATGTGTCCAACCATAGACAGCTTACCTCAGCTTCCTTGGGTGCTGACCAAACTGCACAGACCAGTGTGAGGCTCAGTCCTGAACGAAGAAGTGCATGCATCTTCATCCAGCATGCAGGAAGCTGAAGCAGAGGACAGTAAGGGACACACTGAGAGGAAGACTGTCTTTATTAAGACCATCGCTTCGTACTCATCCAAAGGTTTTTGCATCCCTGACGACACAAAAGCACACAGGAAGCTAGATACTGCAGGGCTGATGAGAGGAAACAGGTGTGCAGGTGGTTGTGGGAGTCAGGTGACTGGGTCAGGTGGTAAATTCCGAGGGCATCTGGTGGACAGGAAGTGCACTGCAATGAAGGGGCCTGGAAAAATGTGGCTGGAAGGAGGGACAGAGGCAGAGCATGACAGTTATAGAAGTTCAGTTTTAAGTACATTAAGCCCTATCATAAGGTTAATTAGGATCATATACAATGGCCAATAGCAACATTAGTGCTGTGCAGTCTTGAGAACTTGAACTTATTGCTGACGTCACCATTAGCTTCCACAGCGGCGTGGCGTGGGCTTTAAGGCGATCCTTCAAAAAACACAATGAACGCTTGTTCTCAAAGATGAGAAACTCGCTGAGTGGTCAGTGGTGTCTGCTGATGTTCTGATACAGAAATCATCACATAGTTTTGCAGACTTTTACTTGTCAATTTTTTAA
Source organism: Naso brachycentron (assembly GCA_029874485.1). Lineage (NCBI taxonomy): Eukaryota > Metazoa > Chordata > Actinopteri > Acanthuriformes > Acanthuridae > Naso > Naso brachycentron. The sequence goes on from JAQFJA010000015.1 coordinate 12,166,793, forward strand.
AACTCTTATAGACCACCTTGAGGTTTAGATATTCCTCCTGTAAATAAAACTCGATGCAAAGCACACTGTGCAACAATTTTTGTATCAGAACAACGGCGGACACTTCTGACTGCTTGGTGAGTTTCTGGTCTTTTATTGTGTTTTTTGAAGGACCGTCGCGGTGCCCTGGCCAGTCTGTTGTGAAAGCTAGCGCTGACGTCAGCAATGAGCTTGAGTTCTCAAGACTGCACCATTCTTCATCATGTTGCTATTGATGATCATTTATGATTTTAAATAACTGTATGATTAATGTGGGCTTAATGTGAAACCTGAACTTCTCCTTCGACTGCTAATTGGCTAATGGTAGCATGCTAACATAATGAACTATGATGGTAAACACAGTAAACATTACACCCTGATAGTGTCATCATTGTGAGCATGTTGACGGTAGCAATTGGCTTGAGGCACCATTGTGCCCGAGTTGAGCCTTACAAAGCTGCTAGCATGACTGCAGGTTCTTATTCTTAGTTATTCAGTAACCCGTATACCTGTGTTTCCCAAAGTGAGGGTTGGGGTCGCGAAACACAGAGGTGGGGGTCCCAAAATGCCTTTCAAAAAATAAATACATTTTTTAATCATTTAAATTTGCATATTTAACCCATTATTGTAAAATTCTGGTTTTATTCTTTCTTATATTATTATGGCTGTTGGGCTGTTGTTTTCTTTGTTGTATTGATGCCCGTGTTGGCATAGTCTTAACAGCGTGTGTGCACAATGTGCACAATGTTCTTTGCCACTTCCAGGATTGATGGAGGTCACCAGTCTATGGCACCGTTATTTTGGGGGCCTGGGGCTGAAAAGTTTGGGAACCCCTGCTGTAGACTAATAAGGCAAAACAGAGAAAAGGGAAAAACTTCTACCTTACTTACAGCTCAATCAAAGCAAACATCAAAGCAGAAAGTCTGTTTGTAAAGCCTCCTCCAGGTGTAAACAACACAAGTTTTGCTCGAGAAATAATCACTCAGTCAAAGTGTGCTCTTTTTGTGAAACTTTATTAATTTCCCAAACTGGCCTGGCAGATTTAAATGTGCCATCATCGTTAATTAAAAATCTCACTTCAGAGCTTTTGTCACTTTTAGTAACCTACTTACTTTACATGCTACTTGATTAAGTACTTGGATGCAGACTGCTCAAACTGGCAGGGATGAGTCAGAGATGATTTTGGTGCTAACTCTCTGCATGGGCCTGCAATGAAAGCTGGCAAAAGACTGAACTGCAAATGCTCATAAATCAGTTAGATTTAGGAGAGAAATTCATTTTAATGCCTGGAACTTTTAGTAAATGCGAAGCAGGGTTTGTCCTTTCTGTTACACTGTGATGCCGCCTGCAGACACAAGGATGCACACATACAGAATAATGTGTATTTTTGTGTATGTGCTTTGTGTATTTTACTGTTGTCCCTGAGCTGTTTCTGTGCCAAGTGCTGTGTCTCTCTGAGGACTTTTCAATATAATCTTTCTGCTAGAGTGGACCAACAGTTTGCTAAAACATACAGATTATCAAGGCATTTTTGACTGACTTTCACAATGATTTATAAGGACAAGTTGACACATTTCTTCTGGGAGAGCTCACAGAGCCACAAAAACCTCAGGACAGAACAGAACAAATTTAGATGTGGTCATCGAGGGAGAGTGTGGACAGTTTTGACAGGAGTGGCACCGAGGGCGAAAGGACCACCGAGTATAAGTTGTCTCATAAACAGCTGCAGGCCAGCTGTTAGAGACAGCACAAAGAAGTAAGCTTTTTTTAAATTTAAAGGGTTAAAATCTGCCAGTGATGAAGAAGTAGAGTTGTAGGATTGTTTGTATGCTTCTGTTCTGTCACTTTTCCATTTTCCCTCACACATCACCTTAAGGCGGTGAGACAGCGTGAGTCATCCTTCACCGCAGAGAATTTTACAAAAATCAATTTTCTTCTTTTATTCCTGGCGCAGGCGGAGCAGAGTAAGCATGATCGATTCCACAGCTTTTGTCCTCAAGGCCTACATCTCCTTCCTGTAGCGTGTGTGGTGCTTTTCTGTGTTCAGACATGTTTGGACGTTTATCGCTGCCTTTTGATTGTATGTGCATGCGCTGATCTCATGTGACGTGCACACAGGTGTCATGATTTGACGTTGCAGATGTGCAGACATATGCAAGAGCACACTCCTACACTGTATGTGCTTTGAAACAAAAGTAAGCTGTGTAAATGGGTTGCCACTGACAGACTGATTTCTGTGAGTGTGTTTCTGGTGACAAATAGCAGACAGACAGCGTGTCCTGCAGCAGGTGATGGGTGTGGGCATCAGGCACATGTCGTTGTTGGCTCTCTCTCATCGTATTGATTCCCCTCCATCTTATTTAGCTCCTGCCAAAACTCACAGCTCTGTATTGACTCAAGCTTATTGCGCCTCATTTTTACCCAACCACACAACAAAGAGAAGAACAAAGTGGCTGCTGGCAGGAGAATTCTGCTCAAATGTCTCCAAAAACACGTGTTTTCATCAGAAGTTATTCCCTGATCTCCGGAGAATACTGATCAGTTTTCTCTGAGGTGGCTGTGAGCGTTCAGGCCTGATCCCCAAGATGATTCATTCACTTGGGAAAACACAGAATCATTCATTTTAGTGAAGCAACTAAGGCTTCAGTTGAGTTGCGAGATTAAAATCATATAAAATATGAACTACAGAGCTGTACTTGCAGTGATTCCCAATGTTTTGGCCTTGTGGACCCTTAAACTAAATCAACCTTGTGTCCTCTCATGTTGTGAGCAGTTTAACTGAGAAGTCTGAGTTTTCCT
>JAQFJA010000015.1:12171015-12181206 GCA_029874485.1 Naso brachycentron
TGTGAATGGATTAAAGCAGATGGATTTTGCATCACATGATATTTGTTTGATGTAAGTTTAAACTTTCAATTCATGGTTTCACCTATAAGACCATTTAAATGTTCGTTTCTGTCTGTTGTGAAGCGAGGCAGGAAGCAGAGGTTCCCAAATCTTGTGAGAGTGTGTTGCTGAGACAGAGACAGGTCTCCAACAAAGTTAGTTTTCTCCTGATTTGTGTTTCTGAAAAATGTCGTTTTAGTGTCAGAATGTTCAGAAGATATGTGTGAAAAATGGGTCCAACGTGTATCTTGGTGACGATGGGGTGAAAGAATTGATCATACGTTCATTTCTCCTGTATGAACGAATGGACTCGAGACTGCTTCTGGTCTCCTAAAAGGGCAAAGCCGTGGCGAAAAACCACGTGACACTGATACAGGAAATGAACGGTCAGTGAAACGTCTCGCTTTCTATTAACCGTCTCTGCTCTGTTGAAGAGGACCTGCTTGCTCTGTTGATTTTAAGGCTCTTTCTAAGGTATTTAAAACAGAATAATTCTTATTTTCTGTATACACCAATGAAAACTGATTATGAATATTATATTTAATTTCTACCATATTCTTTCTACAGATCCCCCAAATGCTACACAGTTGATCAAATATATGAACACTGAAAATCTGAGTCTACAAGTCACCGAGCCAATGACACTGACATGGACGACAGAATGTCTGAACCATAACCAGAAACAGTATACGTCCCCTGCTTACTGCCATCCACCAATCAGCAGTAAGCTCACTAACAGTCTGCGCCTGTGTTATGAAACAAGGTGCGACATGAGGGAGCAACACTCAGGCTACAATGCAGTTGTAAAAGAATTGAACAAGACTGTCTCCAGTGTGTGTGTGTGTGTGTATGTGTGTGTGTGTGTGTGTGTGTGTGTGTGTGTGTGTGTGTGAGAATGGATGAGTCATACTTGCAATTTACGCTGTGCTCACAAACTAACACAGCATCGATCAACTCGAGGGAAAGATTCCAGCTGTGTGTTTGTATGTGCCATCGTGCAGAAGTCTAAAATGCTTTAAATTGGGAACATAAAAGCAGATAAACTGTGTGAATCCTGTTTAAATTTTCCCCCAACAACTCTACAAAATAGCTTGATATTTACTGAAATGCCCATGAAGAAAAAGCAAAAAGAGAGCAGAATAAAAGAGGCCGGAGCATTGCTTGTGCTCAGTGGAACAGCAAAAAGATTATTTATTTTTGAGAGGAGTGTTTGAGCTTCACTCTGGAGTGTGTGTGCTTGTGGATGAGGGCTATGATTGAATCAGGTCTCCTCTCACTCTCTCTGGATGCACCAGGTTTTTCAGTTCATGTCCTTGACACAGATAGAGGACTGTCACTGGCACTGCATGCGGCAAATTCTGCCCTCAGACCCAGACACACACACGCACACACTCACGTCTCTACCTGCACATTTCCCAGAAAACGTCTGGGTCAACGGCCATTACCGTCCTCTGCTCGGTGTCTGCAGAGAAGCAGAGTGAAATGGGGAGATGAGGACAGAAATAGATGTGGCACAAACTTCCCTCAGTTCCTCGCCTCAGACTGTTTTGACTAATGAGCCAGAGTAGCAGAGGGGTTAATTCCCAAAGGGGGCACGGGGTAAAGTCAACACTGCTTCTCCTTGCCCTATTTTTTGTTTTTGCATCAGTGTGTGCTTGTCTGAGTGTATTTCCATGTGTGTGGTTGACATGAAATGCTCACCCTGGCGTAGGCAAGAGTAGCTTTCTCTATCTGGGTCATAATCAAACAACTAATGGAAGGGTAAAGTGGGTCTCGGACCGGCACACGGTTTAATCCCAAGAAAAAGGAGATCAGAACCTGTTAAAATCATCACAATTAACTGGTGGAGATGTAAAAGGGAATATATTTTCAGAATATGGCAGAAATAGAATATAATTTTGAGAAGCATCCTTTCATCAGTGTATGATCATCTGAAAATAAGATGTGAAAGGGTGTTTTCTTTACCTTACAACGAGCCTTTTTTGTCCTTTTTTGAAAAGCCTCTCTTCCACAGAGTCTGCCATGTTGCACTGCCATGTCTCTACAGTGGCCCAGAGAGGACAAACTAAACACTGGCTCTAAAGAGGGCCTTAGCTTGTGACCAAAGTAAAGTGGCCGATCTCCATAAAGGCAGGATTCATCAGGGAGGGAAGAAGAAGTAGCACATCATTTTCCTTCCTGATTACCACCACCGGGTGCCTTGACTGCTCTGCTAAGCTAGGTGCTAACTCAGTGTCTGACTGATCACATTAGTGTGGTGCTGGGCATTTTCCATGTGTGGATGTGTGTGTTAGTGCCAACATGTGTTCCTGTAAACACCTGTCACTGACAAATAATAGTCAAAAAACTTCTGTGAAAAGGACTGAAGTTCCCTGGTGCAAATGCTACACATGGGATACGTTAGCTTGAGTTAGCTCATACCAAAAGAGAATAAATCCACCTTGATGTTGTATTTCCATAGTTTGTCTTCTTAACTGGTTGCTGGTCACTGTTATTTGAGCTTGTCAGCTTACATTTAGTTTTAGGAGTAGAGCGGCTAATGGCTCCTTCACACTTGTCAGCGCTGTCAGAGAGTCGGTGTCTCTGGTCGGTGTGGCGTGCTTGTTGGAGGTTTTCTAGCCGATTCAGTGAGTAGAATCAGTGGTGACTTATGGGTGACATAAATCACTCTGATTGGCTGGTCAGGTAAACAGATCAGCTCACAAAAAAATTTAAAGTAGTTTTCATTGTTACACTAATTGAGCATGGCTTTTCCTGAACTTTTTAACAGACATACTATCGGTTAGAACTGGCTATATTAGTGATAGTGGTTTTGAAAAATGCTGCTTCATAATAACAACGGTTTGTATCTGTGGAGAGGGTTTAGTCTTAGGCAGCACGTACAAGCCCGTTGGCTGCCCGTTGTTGTCTTCACGGTGTGAACAGTGATACTTTTTGGCTCAACAGCAGTGGATAAACACGACGCAGCAGCCGATCTTTGTCGCAGGTTTTTTTTGTTGTCAGTTTGGCGTGTAGGAGCTTCAGCATGTAGCCAGTCACTGAGGCTAAGCTAAGTTAGGCTGCATTCAGACCGAATCAGGTGATCTGGCAAAAACGCAGGTTTTCTCATTCATTTGAATGAGCCTCGTCCGTTCAGGAGAAACGCAGCCCTCAGTCATGTAAAGGGACCGTCTTCAAGCAATCGACCGCCACCCTTGGATTAGGGTAGGAATAAAGTACACATCTTGACGTCACACAATGGGTCCTGTTAAGCTAATTGACACTCCCACCAATTGACAACCCTGCAGCATTTCACTGAATCACCTGATTCGGTCTGAATACAGCTTTAGCGGGTAGGGGTCAGTAAAAAGCTACGGGCTTCCTTATAAGAACATGTTTTCTGTTTCTGCACGTTTTCAATTTAGCAGATGCCAAAGAAAAGATGGCTGCACACGAAGCCTCAATGATTTGAAATGACATTACAAAAGATCAAGTTTGGTTCAAATGTTGGAAATAAAATAAAATTAAAAAAAACATTTGGCGGTCTTCTCTTCACGGTATAGCTGAGTAAGAAACAGAACTAATAATCTAACTATTAACGTTTTTTTTTTTTTTTTTTTTGCAGTAATTCCTAAAGCAATGTAAAATCGTTTTCAGCCCAGCACTGCATGTAGGAAATCGATAACTTCTCGCTGACCTTTTTGCGCAATCGATCCTGATGTACACCACAAATCTTAGCAAAAACATGGTGTAAATTCAGGTCATATTCCTGCTCAGCAAACACCTATTCTGAACAACTAAAGGCCTGTTTGAAAAGAGCAGTGATGCACACGCTTCAAACAGGAAGGACAACCTCAACTGGTCCTTTAGTTAAGATAAAAACTAAGTGGTGTAGCTTTGCAAATGTGTGTGTGTGAATGTTTGTACGTATCACATGAGTGTTTGTTTGTGTGTGAGTGTGTGGTCACGCTGAGCATCGTCAGGTTAACATGCCCGCCTGAGTGTCCCTGACATGACCTCCCCTCATTTCACCACCCTGGTCACTTTTGGACACAGATACCAGTAAAATTTCCAATATTTTTTTGGACACTACAGGATGCAGCTTGATTCATGATGAAATCCTCTTGTTTGTTGCAGTTAAATTAAATTGATCAGATTAAAACTGTGATAAGAGATAAAATGTAGGAGGGATCATTTGCCAGATGATGAGAAATTCAAACACTCATCATGCAAACCTGTGAAAAAAAATCCTGTCTGCATGTTTACACAAGATGGCTGCAATGACAGTCTGTCTGCTGCCACCTACTGTCCAGGAAAATGTTTTAAACACTGGAATAGAACCTGAGGAGGCTTTTGAAAGGATTAAATTCCACAACATTGATTCCACAACAGCCAAATCCACAGACTTAAATTGTAAATAGTCATAATAGTATTCAGATAGTCATCAAATTTGCCAAAAAGTCCCTGGATGTTGTGGATGGTAGCTTTTCCAAAGCCAAAGATATTTAAATCAGGGTGCTTAAGGCAGGGTGCTAAGCCTATTGACGCCCATTTTCACCAAAGCGTTTACATGACAAGGATATGCTCTTAATGCTAATCATTCAGCATGCTGATTACTCACCTACATTCCACCCCCACCGCTCCCCATATTCCAGTTAGGAAACACTTTGAAGTTTCACCCATGAGTGGAAAAAATGCTGAAATATTTACACTTTAGTTAGTCACATCTCTCCACACAGGATCTCCGCCAGAGTTCCTTCTCGTGGGAGTGAATTAAATTGCTGCTGCTTCCTTTGTTTTGCCTCATGTGAAGAACTTCTCTAATCTGATTTCTCCAGGGTGGGTCATGAAGTTTACACCGAACTGCACGCCAGCACAGACAGATAGTCATCGGCGGCTGTCAGCTCAGTATTTTTGTCTTCATGTGTGGTGTGGAGAAGGACTTGAGGATGGAGATTACCTCTTAATTCCCTCCACACATACTGTAGCCTGACATTTATCCTTGATGTGTTTTCACACTTTAAGTAGGGCTCGAACTCACACAAACACATTTGCTCACACTCACAGATTCTTTTAACAGCTCCAATTAAAAGGAGGCTGTGTCCAAAACGCCGCCGGAGCCAAATCCCAACTCTTGGCCGGTTGCCCTCTCTTTTCATGTCAAGCCAAGTGCCCAAACTTCCTCCCAGTGGTGAGTATCACTGCTGAGGTGGGAATAGGCAACTGATGAAAATGACTCTTTCTGGAAAGAAAATAATAGGACACAATGATTTCTGTAGAAATGTTTCCTTTCCCCGTGAGGGGGGTGGGGGGGTGTCAGAGGGAGCTGGTAGGGATTTGGTGTAACAGGCACAAAAGGATGCAAAGTTTGGGGAATGTCGCCTTCAGGGGACCTTGAACACTTCATTTATGTTCAGGTTGAGCTGGGCCAGGACTTTTGAAATAGAGGTAGAGGTTTTAAAATGTCCACTGCAAAGATTAATGTCTCTTGCTCGCTGACAACACTCATTCTAAAACTGTTCAGAGACATTTATTTTAAATATTTGCTACTTACAACCAAAAACATACTTAATTGTTTTTTTTTCTTTGTATATGGTGAACTGTGTGCTGTGCTTGCAGACGTACTTCTCTTTTTTGCATGTTCAGGTTTTATATTCTGCATAAAACTAAAAAACCTCCTTCAGTTCCTGAGAATTCATTCACTGAACGTGGACTGATTGAACATGTTCATTGTAGATACACGAGCTAAAACATATCAACCTTCCAAGGATCCAAACAGGATCTATTCTTGGAAAACACAGTCCACTATGTGACACGGTGTTAACAAATTAAATTTGGCTGCAGTAGCTGTTCAGCGATGTTTGGGTGGATTGTTTCAAATGACCAGATGGACCCAGAAGTGAGACAGGCTGATATCTGGACCTGTGCACTGATCACAGGATTGATGCTGCTGCAGCCCACAGGAGCATCCATTAATCAGCCAGCAGCCGTCCTGTCCAATCCTCGGCCCACACACACACAAAGCACCTTGAGGTGTAATTGCTGACCATCACACTCGGCAGCTGGACCACAGGGTGAACTTTTTAGATTGACAGGCACTGAATCCAGGCAGCAAACAGAGGACCTGGGCCCGGCAGCAATAAGAGAAGATGAAGCTGATGTGTCGCTCCACAGGAACAACTGTGGCCATTTCTCACAGCTATCTCACAGCTGAATCAGACAGGCGGCAATTGAAAGAGAATCAAGATAACAGCACTGCAGCCGTCTCCACGCCGAGTTTTCTGCCTTGAAAAGACACGAAACTTCCCGTGAGAGGTTTTAAGAGCTCAACGAAACCACCTCAAGATTCTCTCTGTTAAAACCCCTCATGCAAGATTTAAATTAAATAACCCTTAAGGAGTAAATCACAGTGTAATCATGCCTGTGAACTGTGTGGAAGGTTTTAATCTTGTTCAGTTGCCTCTCTGGTAACCTGAGTCGTTCATCCCGGCCACATTGCCGTCATAAAACATCATCTAAGGAAGTTCTGCAGCGCGCCGCCCTGAAACAAATGCCACGCAACATGATCTAAAAGTGGACCGCCAATAATCAACACCTCTCCCTCTGACTTAAACCCTGAGTGACCTGCGTGAGTTCTCTCAGTGCCCAGATTTGTGGGATAACACTGCCACCCAGTGGCAGCTTTAAGTAAAGACGTGCAGACAGAAGAGGAAATGAAAGAGGTATTTCAGGGGATTTCTGCTGAGCTCATTTTAGTGCCTCACCAGTTTGAAAAACTCTGGCACCCAGGAAATGTCAGCTACAACTAAAGTTGCTAATTTTAGCACTACTGACGGTTCTCGTTTGGCAAATCAAACCTTAAGGTTATTACTGGAGTTAAAGGTTTTTTTTTTCTTTTATACCAGTGGTAACCAGAAACGTCTTACGCATGTTGATAGTTCCTGTTCAGTTACGCCTTTTTTCCTTTCAGTGGCAGTGACACAGTGACGTCTAAAAAAATCCCCAACAAATTTTACATAACTCACTTGAACACACCTCTGTTCATGTAATATACTCATCATAAAAGCTTATGGGCAAAGTTATGAAACACAAAATGTAAAAGGCCCATTGAAATTTTATAACGAGATGTAAATAAAATATTAACAAGAATTTAAACTGTGATGAAGCAATCCGACTCTCAATATAAGAAATGTGTGTGCAGACTCTGCTTCAGTCGGGTCCTTCAGGCATCAGAATTATTACAATTTCATAAAAGTTAAATATGAGACTGATCACTCAATAAACACATACAGTCAGCAATTTTAAATAAAATAAAGCATTTATTGAACGAGGGCTGTCAACTTTACACTCACTTGGATCAAACAAATTAAATACAACTTCCCGCACATGTGTTACATGAAGATCAGGAACACACTCGTGATCTTTGATCCTCTTGGAAACAATAAGGCTCACCAAAGGTCAACAGCTATGACCTCGGGTCAATCACCTGAAACTCCACTTCCTTGGTACCTGCTCCAGTCTCAGGAGAGCCTTTTGTCCCGGCAGGGGTCGATCTGGAAAATGCTCAGACAACAGTGACTGCGAAAAGCCCAAACATCGCAACACAAAGCTACTGCTACTGCCATCAATGACAAAGTTATGCATGACAATACCTGCCCGGGATTTCCCAGGGTTTCCACAATCCGTGGCCAGGTCAGTGCGGAGATGCGTTTGATTCGTTCCTCTTGTTGGCGCCACGCAGGGCCAAGGAGGCTCCCCAGTGCGGGGGGATACAGGCCGGTGCGCCACTGTAGGACAACCATGATGAATAATGCGACACAAAACCACACAATTAGACATGGGCTACACAGGAACCGCATCAAATACATGCATCAGACTCTGCACTTACAATGTACGGCTCACACCTTCGCAGCCACAGCCGGAACAGCTGGGAAGGGTGTCAGACCAGTTTCACAAGGCCACGTAGACCGGTTCAGTCCGGTTAACAACACAAGGCAAACACTTCCTCAAACTCCCTCTGCTGAAAGGCGAGACAGCTCTCATAACCAGAGTCCAGTGCTGTGTAAACGCCTTCGTTCCCCGGTGAAAGACAGTCACCACACACATTTGTCTGAGTTTCATGCGGGACGTTGTTCGTCTCCATGTCCGCGTAGACGTTACTCATCAGGTACTGCGTGGTGTTCTGCGGCGCCATTGCTCCCGCCGGCTGGCGCTGAAAGTAGGCCGCCGCGGGCCTCTCCATCGACGTCTCCCTCCGCTCTCGGCTTTCCACGTCTGCCAGGATTTTGGAGAGTTTGACCAGCTGTGCTCGCCTCTTTTCCCGGTGGACGTTTTTTCGGATGGTCACCCTCACCGCGGTGCTTCCACACCGCCTCAGGGCCCCGTCGTCCTCCGGTGAGAATCGGACAGCTCTCCATCTCAGCCTCGGTCCAGGTTTCGCGACGGTGCGCGAGCAGTTGGTTGTCAGGTGTTTCGATCTGGTATCCATTTTCTCCGAACACATTTCCGACCAAAAGGTAATTGAGAAAAAAAGGTGTCGTCTCCGGCTGAGTGACTGGGCCACTTTTGCCTCTAGTTGCTGTAAAAAGTTAGCAAGTCTTCTTCTGCGTCTAAAAAGTGCCGGACAGGCAGCGGGAGCCTTTTCTCGCAAACTGCCTCGTTGAAGTCTCAAAAGTTGGAGTTTAGAACAGTCACTTTCAAAATATTCGGAGCTCGAACACTGTGTCCTGTTGCGAGATCTTCTTGTTGCCAATACGTTACGACGTAGACGGCACGTTGGATAATATGAGGGAAAACACCCAGAATCCTTTGCTTCCCGAAAGTAACGGAAAGGCTGGTTGGCGCTGCTGCCACCTACCGGTGTGGAATGAATGACACATACTAAACCCTTACTGATACTCAAATCACTTCAAAAAGTGATAAAAATAAAACAAAGACATCATGAAATCTGAAGAATCATGTAATAAATGGAGACAAATATACGAAGAGCCCTTTTAAAATAGTAAGCACAAATATCTTTAATTCATCTAAAAGAGAATCCGCTAAGATAATTTTTTTTCTTTTTTGTCTTTATTCTCTAAAAAGATAGTTTGTTTAAAAAGTTTTAAACTGAGGATAATTCAGTAATGCTCTGGAAGAGCAATCACATAACCAACAGATCTGATTTTTTATTTATGTAATAATACAAAGCAAGACATTTAATTTATTACACTGTGATCTTATAATAGGCCTACATTTCATTAAAATTTAGTAAGACTCCTTTAAACAATGATAATGTTAGATAAAAATCATGTCGGTTGAGTAACTGTACCACATAAAATTACAACATAGAGTGAACATTTAGCCCAGCCTGTAGCCTGTGTAACTCCTTGTAAGCCTATTTAAAAATAGCCTTTAGTTTACATTATAAGGTCACTTTTTTTATTGAGTAAGTCAACAACATAGATCATGTGCTCAGTGCCTACAGTCTCTCCACATCAGTCATGAAATATAAATATTCTCTACCATATTATGTAATGAAATTAAAAAAAAAATGCTACTAGGATGCAATTCAGGAAATAAAGCAACATGAGATCTAAATACTGCAAATATTTTACAGTGATGTGTGAATAAAAACAGTAGTAAGATCACAGTCAAGTTATTTATTGCAGGAGTTTTAAATAGTTTTTCAGCAATGGACAGAAATGATGTATTTTTCCCCACTGAATCCACTAGATGTCAGTCTTCAACACGAAATGCAACTTGCCCTTCTGCACAGGTATTTTCAGCACCACCAGGGGCAGCGTGTAGATCACTGAGTGCTCACTGTGTTATGTTTTAAGTACACACACTCTCCTGTGGACGCCTGTTTCCCTCCTGGACTCTTCAAGGCTCTGAGTGTCTCTGAACATGTGATGTTCTCAGTCATCCAGTGCTGGTTTACACTGGTAATGAGATACTTGCATTGATTTTAATGTTATTTCACACACTCCAGATAGATTCATCAACATGATTTTGTTATTTAGAGCAGCACAATGACACAGTATTGGCTATGAGAGGGCAGATTGATCCCCAAAATATCAATACTACTGATTCTAAGTCCTGTTTTCAATACTGATACTAGCGTCAGTATGGATTAATACAAAATGCTATTTACAATTAGCATTTATTTTTCAAAATATTTGGTGGAGATGA
>JAQFJA010000015.1:12225240-12237309 GCA_029874485.1 Naso brachycentron
GGTAGAATTTCAATTTTAATTCCCAGAATAAAATGTCTAAAAAAAGATTTTGTTCCCACTGTTCAAATCACCAACTTTATTTAAGTTCATAGTATGTTTAATTTCGTTGCCTGTTGATAACTTTTTCCTTCTACTTTCAGTCCATGACACCTTAATTCGGAAAAATAATGGATGTGATCCTATGGCAAGAAAGAAACTATTGACCGGCCCCGTTTGGCTTGTGCCATGATGGTTGGCAATCTAAAAGAAAAGTTTTCATGTCAAGACAGTTGAATTTTGTCCTCAAACTGTAAAGTAAAACAATGTTTTTTGTGAAACTGCTCAGTGAACTATGTCTAGAGTCTCACACAGCATACGTCACCAACACTAACATGGCTGTAAGTTTAGCAGTTCCTTTGGTTCCTTCAGAACGAGGGAGAATGGATTAAAAGAGCTCAACATCATTACAGGCATGGGCATGCTGAAGCTGCAGCTCAGCAAACAGAAAGTCACTTCTGTCACAGATCGTTGTTAAGACGTCACTTACAGGTGTGTCGTCTTTTTAAATACGTATTTTCAAAGTCTGATACTTCAGCAGTTGTGTGACAAACTGAGACTTTCTTGACTAGAAGAATTATCCTCTAAATTGACAAACATCATATTTCAGATTTGTGGTATAATTTAGACAGGATCAAAAAATAATTTGTCTCTTTTATTGACAACCGTTCATATTTTTTCTCAAATAAAGTCTCATGGAGCTGAAGAAAGGGCGGAGCTTAGGCACTTGATGTGAATAAAATATGTCAGCATTTGTGAGATGCATTTTTTTTCTTCTTTTAAGAATACAAATAACAAGATGTTTATCTCAAACATGGGAAGCAATATTAGAACAATACCATTAGAGTCATGCTCATGATTTATTATTGCACTCTCTCAGTGTTGTTGCTCTGTCAGGGGAGGTGATATTTAATGCTTGGTCCTGTGCCAGCACATTCCTGGGAACAGACATTATATCTGCCCTCCACGCGCCGCACTGCTCACATAAGAAGCTGCTCATTGTCTCCAGCAGCCACTGTTGGGCTCAGCAGTCACTCATCCGCAGGTAAAAACAGCCAACGGTTTACTGTTTCAGAATTATTTAAGGCTTTCGCTCTATTTTACACCTTTTATTTAGTTTCCAGTACTTAGTTTCTCATACTGTTTTGCAAAATTGTCATTTTTTTGTTCTGGATTACTTAAATGAAAGTCAAATGTGGTTCAGTTTAGGAATAATTATTTTTATATAATAATAGGACAAAGTTTTTTCAGTTTTGCAGTGGTATTTGTTCAGTGAATTAACCTTTTAATTAACTACTACAGGTCTGTAAAATATGTCAAAATAATTAAAAGACTTGATTTGCCAATCTTATACTTATGCATACCTCTATCAGGTCGGTTTTTTAAAAAGAGAACTTTTTAAAAAAAGAGAGCTGATGCTGCTTATAGTGGGGGATTTGTTCTTCTTATGTCCTGGCTTTAATCGTTTCGTCAAAGGATGTCGAGGACAGTTTGCTGTGCGGAGCTTTGATGGGTTAAGTTATATTGTGGTTTACTCGGGTGAGGTGTTACTCCTAAACTGTACTAATACACACCTCTGTTTCTCTCATGTGTTTGCTTTTGTGATTATAGCTGAAGTGAGGTAAGAAAATTCAGATTAATGAATGCTATTGTCTTGGTTTACCTCTAAATTTGATAAAACAGTATCTGCTTGAAATGCTTTCATTATGAACCTCATTGTGATTGCCTGTAGCATCATCACCCTCATTTGTCTGTGTTTGGGGTTTCAGGAGTCCGACAGGCCTGAGCCATGAATCCCAAAGGGGATAAGGTGAGCCGGCTATATTCCACCGTGTTAATCCACCGTGCATGAAGAGGGGACACATTGTCCTTATGCACATGGCAAACTTCTGGCAGTGGTTATCTGTCAGAGTTGTTATCAGCATCACTGAGAGCTTTCCCCTTGACTTCATCCTAATAATAAAGCATTATCTTTAACATGCGGCTACAGTTCTGTAGGTGTTAGTGAGTTTGACACTCACGTTTTTCCATACATATTTTTACTGTATATGGAACAAATAGATGGAGCATCTCGGAGTGATTACATCATGAGAGCCCTGAAATAACATTTGCAAAGTTCAAAAAGTTCAATTTTAGCAAAAAGATGCTGATGCAGTCATACCATTATATTACAAGGTGAATTGTTTATTTTTTCCATTCTTAATAAACAGGAGCTTATGTGCTCTTTAACAAACCTGAAAAATGCAACTACTCAATCAATTATCATCCAACTACAAAAGTCTATTGTGTTGCAAAATACTGACATTCTCCATTTTCCACAGCCGAAGTCAAAGATTTCGGCTTCTCGCAAGCTCTCCCTCAAGGTAAGTACGCCTAAGATTTAGCCTATCGTTTTTTTTTGTGTATGGGCAAAAGTTGATTAAACTAAACTCAAATACTCCTGACCACCTGTCATGTTTCATATGTGTTCATCTGAATTAAACAGGTCTTAAATCTGGACATTATCACTATTAAATAATTAGTCTAGGCTTTTATATACAATAAAGCTGTTTTTATGCTGTGAAACTGTTTAGTTTAAAGTGAAAGAATGTGACAAACCACTGATCCATTACATTTGGTTAACTATTTTAGCAATTTCTGATATTTTTACTTACTTACTGAGCATTACATCTGTCCCACTAATTGGTACACAAGATAACTGGTCTAAATATCATTAAATGTCATTAAGTTAACTATTAGCCAACTCTTTTAAGCTGTTACTTTTAGCTAACTAGGCTACTGAAACAATGCATTGGCAATTAGCTAAGTATTTTAACCATTTATCTGTTACTTTTAGCCTTTCTCTAACCATTTATAATTGATTTTAGCAATTAGCTAACAATTTAACCAATTATCCTTTACTTTTAGCCTTCAGCTAAGTATTTTAACCATTTTTCCATTATTGTTAGTTAACTGTCGAAGCCATTTACCCGTTTACTTTCTCATCTACTTTAACTATTGCGTTTTGGTGGTTAATATAGTGATAATAGTGATATGAACTATTTTGGGAAATTTTAACCTAACCAGACTACAAAGATTTTTCACCTGTTATCTCTGCCCAGCTCTGAATGACATCTGTTTTGTCCAATCAGATGCTTCTCCTCACAAGAGCTTGTGAGGATTTGGAGAGGGAGACGCAAGAGAGGGAGGAAGAGAAAGTTCGCTACCTGGGAGAAAAACTTCCCCCTTTGCAACTGTCTGGATTATCAATGAATGAGCTACAAGTAAGGGTCATAAACTGCAGGAAAACATCTTTTTCTACTGTAGAAAATATATAATAAAAGTAAAATTAACTTTTTTCCCCCCTCAGAATCTATGCAAACAGCTTCATTCAAAAATTGATGTGACGGATGAGGAGAGATACGACTGTGAAGCCAAAGTGAACAAACACAATAAAGATGTAAGTTTTAACACCCTCCAGCATCCAGCAGCATCTTGCACAGTTCAGTCAATACTTTAAAATGAAGAAAAGTCTCCGTCTTTCATACCTGGAGCTTTGCGTATCCCTTGATTTCAACGGTAATCATCTCGAAATTAAAGCTAAGCAATATATTGATATTGTTATATGAGTGTTGATATCCTAGATTCTGGATATTGTTATATGGTGTAATGGATTGAGTGTGGTCTTTTCCTAGTTTAACAGACTGCTCTACCATAAAATCAAGTAATTCTCTGAACTTGCTTTGCTAATCTAACATGTGCCTTTCCTCATTTAGTCATCAATCCACATTACTGATGGGTAAAAATCTTGTATCTCTTGTGTTTTTAGATCCATGAGCTGAAGCTGAAGGTACAAGACCTTGGAGGCAAATTCAAAAAGCCCGCCCTGAGGAAGGTGAGAGTGTCAGCCGACGAGATGATGAGAGCCCTTCTGGGATCCAAACACAAGGGCTCGATGGACCTCAGAGCCAACCTCAAGTCTGTGAAGAAGGAGGATGTCAAACAAGACAAGGTATCAAGACTGCCAAACATTCGATCTGTCAAGTCTGATGGTCTCCAAACCTCCCTCAGTTTTTCCTGTGTAGATGAAATCTTTCTCAGGGATAAAATCTGTTTTCATTCAAAATTTTTGTTTCTTTCAAATCCAGGTGCTCACTAATGAAGTCGGTGACTGGCGTAAGAACGTGGAGGCCATGTCAGGCATGGAGGGCCGCAAGAAGATGTTCGACACAGGCAGCGGAGCTCAGTGAGAGTGCTGCCGATGAATGATGCTGATCAGCTCAGAACTAGAAAGCGGAAGTTGTCTGGGCAGGAATATGAAATACTTATCTGAAGGCTAAATGACTTGAAAGCTGCATTAGGTCATACGCATGTGTAACCCTGAGTACATTAGCTTTGCCTCCGTTTGCCTGACAGCCATTTTCTGTGCAATGACTCAAAGCACTTAAAGGAAAATGTTTTTTTTTTATTACCAAAGAACATTTGTTTTGTTATGACATATTTAGACAAATAAAGTGGATGTGAACAAACGAACAAACGCCGCTTCAGTCTTTGATGTTCCATTAATGTGCTTGACTTTATCATGTTTCATTTTTACTGGCAGCTGCTGGTTTATGTGTGGCATGTAAGAGAATGGAAAGCAGCTTAACCCATGATGGATTAAAAAAGGAAGATGGGAGGGGGCACGACAGGTGTTACCGACTTAAAGTCAAACTCATAATGTGGAAATAGATCTTGCTCACACACAAAAGGGAAGCGCATTTACGTTAAAATTCCAAGCTCTTCAATAGAGATAAAACTCCAGACATACTGCACAAACAGAGCTCATTAAACGTGAAAGAACTGTTAGAAGTTTTGTTAAGACTTCTGTTTTGCCACTGTAATCATTTTATGAAATGATGTAAAAGGGTCAAATTTACTTTGGAGGACAACCGAGCTATCTCCTCACGAGTTATATTCAGAGGTAGATGGTAGAAATAAAACCACAGGAGTCTTTCCAGCAGATGGTGATGGACTTTTCTGTGCCGTGTAGTTTTAGTTTTAGCCCCGATGCTTGTCCTCCATACCTCCCAGCCTTTGAAACTAAAACTTGAGCTGGATATCAAACCCTGCTGACATCGCTGTCCCACACATTGCCTGCATGCATGTGCTTCCTCTGTGTGTGTCAGTGGGTTGACTGGCTGCTGTCGCCCAACCATTGTTATTTGAAGTATGACAGTGGCACCAACAATAGCTTTGAGATCCCTGGAAGTCGACATCAGTTGGCATATTGGATGCTTTTATGGGCTGGTTACGGAGCAGCGTGTTTAAACAGCTGATACACATCCCTCGTGAATGTCAAAGTCCTCTTAAACACATACTCATAATAATACAGTATGAAGGATAACTGTCTGATGATATGGATGGTGAAAAGACACATCCTACTTTCATTGATCTCAGCTGTACGTACGTATGTACGTTTGTGTGTACAGGATGTGTTTGGTCATGCTTGGCAACCAATAATGAGAAGCAACTAAGGCCTTGATGCACTGTGTGCCTAAAAATAGGCACTGATGAGCTGATTGAAGGCGACCTTCACAGAGAGCAAATGTTCCAGATGTGCTTTCAGAGTTCAGACATGTCAGCACCACATGGTGGCTGCTAAATACAAAGGCCACGACGCTGAACCTGTTGAGATGACAGACATTCAAATGTGGCTTCACCAATAAAGGGACGTGGTCACAGTGTGCTTCCCTGTCCAAGCCACATGGTGGCACTACACACTTAAGAGTGACCGGCTATAGTACTTGTGGAAAACATTAAGGAACTGAGACACACACGCACACACACCAGTGATAAAGCCTTAATCTTTGGAGTAAATAATGTTTGCGGGCAGAAATTTTTGCCAAATTTTGAATCCAGCTGCGTTTTTAGGAGCAGGGATCTCAGTCACACCTCTTGTTCTTCCATAAAAAACCTCGTAACCTTCCCCCCCGATTTCTCTCTCTGTTTCCTACGTTCCTTCCTTCTCTTCGTATGGTTTCGAGAGGGTCCGTCATGCCACAGTGGATTCCCTTCCGAAGCTTCTCCACAACACACTCCATCGTCACTATGACCATCATCCAGCATCATTCACTTCATTTGGATTATTTCAATAAACTGTTACACACAGTGTTGATATGTGGTCCTTGCTAGTGAACTGTCAAATAGAAGGCTAAACACGAATGGTGAACACAAAAAGTTTATTCCCTGTCCAGGTCTCAGTGGTCAGGACCCTCATTGTTTCAACAGCACTATGAAGATGACTGAAGTGACTCTGACCTGAACTGATGAACCTCAAAGTGCCTCTGTTCTAATATTCCTTTGTGTCTTAAAACGGACTCCTCTCTCTGTTTTGCCAAGTTGTCAGACAGAAGACGTGAAGCCCGACAATAAATAATTACCTGCTATGGCTCTAAACACAGCCAGTTCATTTCACTCCTGAAATAACCCAAAGGAAAGAGAAAAATTAATGTTAGTGTGCAAAGAAAACACTGAAACAGATTACTGCGTTTGCACTGTGTTGTGTGTGTGTTTGTGTGTGGGCTGATGAGGAAGTGTGATTGATGTCGTTAATCTTCTACATGCAGCATGAACAGCGTATTTTCTGCTGCAGGGGCAGGGGGTGGACAATATTGGAATATATTTGACAGTAACAAAGGGTGGCCTGCTGGTTAGACAGACCAGCCTGTGACTGGAAGCTCCAGGCTTTACTCTCGCAGCATCTAATTTTGTGTGTACAAGCGCTCATGTGTCTTGTCAAAGTGTCCTTCAGTAAGATAAGTGTATATTGAGCCAGAGTCAGATTCTGTCCGTTAAGTGATACAGAAGCAATTCACGAAAGGCACAAACAAGGTGACTGTTGGGAGAATATGAGGCCTTTTTGTTTGATTCCAAAAACAAACAAAAAAACCGAACAGCCTTTGGCTGCAGTGACATTATTGTCATCCAACATGTAAAACCAAATCTGAAATTATCAAGTCATTTTCTCTTTAAGAGCAAATAAATTTCCCAATTATTCTGTCACAGTTTTGTTATTTGTCGAATGCAGACGCTTTGCCGTAACCTTTCAGGAGAAGCTTCCCCTTCGCTCTTTATCAGATGAGTCAGGCTTTTTCAAACTAGCAAAGTCTTGAAGGGTGGAGTCCGGAGTACATGACATTTATGACATACACCGGACCGGGATTTCAGACTTGTAAAATGTTTAACTGATGATCTTGTCCTAAAGCTAACCCACCACTTTCCCCCTAAACTTAACCAAACACTTTTGTGCACAAACCAAAACAACGTGTGACAGTTTCACAGCTTCTGTTTGTTTAGAAAGGGTTTCTTGAGGGGCGCGCCAGAGTGGGCGCCCCACTTCCAGAGGTTGCATCCTTGTTCCAGGTTCGATTCCACCCCCGGGCATTTGCTGTGTGTCAATCCCCTTCTCTCTCCCTCCCTCATTTCCTGTCCAAAGCATGACTTGGTCTGTCAATAAAGACAGAAAATGTTTTTAAAAATAAAGAAACAAAGGGTTTGTTGCAGGACGGTTTTGTGTGTCCGACACAGATGCGAAAGGCTACGGAGGACTGAGACTGCCAGAATCAAAAATAATTAAATAATTTTGGCAAAACACCACTACTTATTTAATTTCCCTTTTTTTTGCTTTTTTATTAGTTTGCTCATTTTTCTATTTATTTGCTTATTTATTTATAATAAAACACCCCTCAGCCAGCCCCCCTCATTTGTGTAATGAGGTGGAAATGCATACACAAACATAAATGTAGAAGGAATGCAGAAAAAAAATGTTTGGGGAAATAAATGAGGGTGCTGAGAAAAAGTGAAAATAATACCTAATAGCCTACATAAATAACTGCACACATGAATAAATCAATTTAAAAATGAATAAATGAATATGTAAAATGTTAAACACAATGGGAAATTAAATAAATAGGGGGATTTATATGCAAGGTGGAAAATAGGCAAATAAATCTAAAAATGAGTAAATTAATAAATAAAACAAACGATCTAATGGGAAATTAAATAAATTGTGGTATTTTGCCATATTTATTTATTTATTTACTTATTTATGTTTTGGCAGTCTCAGTCCTCCATAAAAGGCTACCTTGCGTGTCTCAATGCCTTGGAGGGAAGGGAAATAAATGCAGACACACAGATAGAAGAGTTAAATTAAAGGCACTTTTCTAGAACCTGTGGTCAATAACAAGCCTGGCCTAGAAAATAAATTAGAAGGATTGAACAGATTTACGTGTGTAACAGCAGAGGGACACGGCTGGAACACTATGAGAGGTGAGCAGCAGGAAATTTAAGAAACAGAAAGCGAGGAAGTAAATGGTAAATATAGACTTCAGCTAATGAGGGAATGAGGATCAGGTGTGCAGCCAGGTGGATCATCAAGTGACTGAGGTGAGGAAAAGAAGACTAATTCATATCAAATCAATTCATTGTACATTGTTGCACAATTTGTGCTGGCAGCCATTAGAATGACATCATTTGTCAAGAAGGCAAGGAAGAAATTTATTCATGTAATTCTCCATTTTCCAAGTTCCCTGTTGGTTTTGGGTGCACGAAGTGGCGACCTTCCTGTGACAGCCCCTTTTCTGTGACTTCTGTGTTTGCACTGCAATAACAAGCTACTCTACAGCGTGTGTTTACCGCTCTCTGTGGTGATGTGTCAAATAAGCTGCTTGAGGCAAATCCTGTTTCTTCTCTAAATGTTCGTCTATATTTGGAGGTAATGACACAGAAAAGGAGCTTTTAAAAAAGCATTAAACTGACGGATTCAAGGGTTTAAACAGAGAGAAACACACGCATACACTCATGCAAACACCCACACACACACACAATATGTGATATGCCTCCCTCAGTCAAAAAGTGTTAATTGGATTCAGAGCGTGAGGTGAATCTCTTTACAACCTCAATGAAAGATTCACAAGCAGCAGATGGAAAAGACTGGAAACAAAATGATGACGACACACATTTGCTACATTAACAGCTAATCTGTTCGACCCAACTAAAAGATGGGGGTTAACTCGCCTCACTTGAACTGAAACTACAAGTTGCCTAATGAACCAGACTCAGTTCATCTTCTGTATTCTAACTAAGCTTTTGGTATCAGTTAATATGTAGTGATGCACTTCCAAAGTAGCTGTCATTTATTTCAAATAACAAGGCCAAGCCCCTAACTTCAATTTCAGTGGAAACAAGGACATTAAAACTGCATGTATAGAAATGTCAGTTAAATCTGAATTAAAAAATGTTCACAAAATTTGTGGATTTTGCCCCAAAATAAGATTTTCCCCTCAGCTTTTACTTCTACTATACATGCACAAGGCTACGCACCACACATCAATGTCTTTAACGTCTGAATCCATGATTTGCTAGATATGTTTCCAGGATTGGCTGTTGTAAAAAGAATGATCTATTGAAAATGCTTTAAGTGGTTTGTCTCCTTTTATATAACCTCTCTGGTACCACCCAACTTAAATTTTCATGTCATCGTGGCTTCTAATGTCATAAATCTAAATATAATTTGGCATAAATTTAGCTTGTGTACTCAAAAGCTTTTAGCTTTAATCAGCATTGCCAGCTCCTCAATAAGGAAAGTAGCTACTGGCTGTCCTAAAAGTAGCTAGATGACGCCATCAACTAATTTACATAATACGTAATTTGCATATCATGGATGTTATATGGTGGAGAAAAGATTAACATTGTCAGAGAGAGACAAAAAGTGAGAGAAAAATAGCCTAAATATATTTAAACCTACTAATTCACTTTTTTCTGTTGATCTTTGCTTTATTTTATGTCACAGTTTGATCAAAGCAACTTATAGCCTGTTGAAAAAACACAAAGCAGAATTAAACAGACAGCTGCTTATTGTTGTCAACACAAAAATTCTTCCAAAGACCAGCAAAAGTTGCTAGTTTTGTTGCTAGCTGCTTTTGACAATTGAAGTCACCGAGGGCGTCTGGAAAGTCACCAGATCTAGTGACAAAGTCGCCACGTTTGCAACACTGCAAAGAATGAAAGTTTAAACAAAAGCTGACATCAATACTGTCAAACTGACCATATTTAATTCTTTTTCAGCAGTTTTACTGTAATTGATCAGAGGTAGTGTCGTGAAAAAAACAGCAATAAACAACACAGTTGTAAAGTTATCCGCTAACCTTAACCACTAATCACTAACGCTAACCTGTTAGCAAACCTTTTATACATCCAGTAGATATGAAGCAACATTAGCATTCATTTAGTGTTGTAGTCACATGTTCAATGTAAATCCAAATTTCACAATAGTTTTAGCTCTGATTTAAGTTTCTGCCAACTCCTTGAAGAAATATCATTGACTTTATCGGCTAAATGCTTTACTACACTGACTAGCTAGTTGCTAACTTTGTCAAACGGCAGCTTGGTGCTGTGCCAGTAGTACGCAGTGTGTTTATTAGAACCTTTTCCCTAAAAACAGCAGACAGCAGCTGTAAAGTATGGTTGTTAAGTGAGGTGAGCGTGAACAATAAAAGTAAAATGGCTTTAAAACCAAAACAATTAGCTAAAATGTGCTAAATGCAGAATCCGTTGATAAATCTTTGTGGACTTGTCATCACCTTTGACCTCTTGGATCCATTGCGGATATGAAATTATTGATTACTGCTGCCTCACATTGAGTTTTCTGAAATGGTGAAATATTTGAGTTGTTATAGGAGGTGATGCAAGTGAAGCAGAGTAAGAGATGCTTTCCACATATGAGTATTTTCTGTGTTTGTGTTTCTCACGCATAAAAGCTGTTTCAGGGCTGTTTCATCAGCTCCAGTGGTTGTTCAATGCAGGTCGGACCTGGTTCCACCCACCCGCGTTGGGCTTCGGTCTGTCTTTGTTCCCCTTATGCAGTAAACTCACCAACCCCAAATAATGCTAAAGGGAATCTACAAAGAGGGAGCGAGGAAAGTGAGTCGATATGTATGAGCCGCAGCCATTGTGCATCTTAATCCCAGCACTGAACCAGCTGCACTTTTACACCCATCACTTCTAACAGTCAGAGGTAATCTACAATAAATGCCTGTGGCCTTGCTCCCTTTGCGTTATTGATCTCCTCTGAGCCAATAGGAAGAGACAGAGGGGCTGATGGGTATTGGTTTTGGACTCCAGAGCTGGTCAGAGGTCAAAAAGATGTAGACATTAAAGATTCCTCTTGCTTTAGTCAGGTGGGAGCTTTCGAAAGGGCTGCAAAAAAATTACAGTTTAAAGAAGATCCTACATTTAATGTAACAAGAATTCAGAATTTCATTGTATTCATTTTTTTAATGGTTTTGGTTGAATTATTTTCTTTTTGGTAATTTTTATTTGTTATTTGTGCCGTGTATTGTAACTTCAAAGCTTCAGGGAACAAGTAAAACTGAATATTTTATGTATCTCCTCTTTGGAATGACACAGTCAGACCTGTTTTCACTATGGAACATTTAGAAATTGAATCCCCAAGTCTGCATGTTATGCACAAGATCACAAATACAGGTAATTACTGGTGAAAATGAATCCAAACCCTCTACGTGACACAAAGTGAGAAACATGCTCAGCTGATCCTCTGCCGCCTCAGGTCTCCCCGGAGCGACTGTGTGAACAGCCTGTCTATGTAAATTATTAATATTGATGTTGAATTTACCACCATGGAAGATGTTGGGACAGCACGACTGCGGAGGTACATCCTTGCACAAACAGCACCAAACATCATGTAGGCACTTGTTGTCCAAATCTTCAAGAAGTCTGTGTTCTTTTTTAAATGTGACTCCAGAGATTCTAGAAACTTCTGCAATTTCTGCCAAAGAAAAGTAACCGACTAAACTGAAGGTAGGCCAACGAAATATTAGTGACGTCTGGAGTTGCAGCCGCTTTTTCATTACCCATATCTCACTTGTATCAAAGCTTCTGTTGCTTGTCTGCTTCTTTTTTTATCTCTGTCTCCTCCGAGGTGTAGAGATACTGGGAAAAATCAATGAAGAATAATGACTTTTACTTGGACTCACCTCAGCAGTGTTGCTCATG
>JAQFJA010000015.1:12260079-12271260 GCA_029874485.1 Naso brachycentron
TCTGCTCTTTGAAACCTCTCTGCTCCCACATACTTTATGCTACAGACACCATTCCACAGAAGACTGAACTATTTTTCCTTGTATTCACATGTTTTTGCTATCTTCTACCGTTTTTGACATGTCGCAGTTTTCGTTTCATACGTGTTTCTGCCCTTCTTCCGATTTTAGAATGGGTGTGTATTGCGGAATCCTCTGCAGGCTAGAGTGGATGATGTCACACAGCAGAGTGGAAAGGCTGTGAAACATTAAGACCAAATCTCTGAAACAACTCCCAGTGAATCCCACAACTTTGGCTAAATCACACAACAAACATCAGAAAACAGTAGGAAATTTTGTGACGGTTCTTGTGATATAAGTTTGGAAACAGTCAGATTTATACTTTATGATCTGTGAGCCTCAGTTCGAGGCATGCCCCACCCATATCCTCAATCACTCCAATGTTATTTTGGGTCTGACTCTATTGTCCAGGACCGAGTGGCGTACTATTTTTAAAACTGCCGTATCTTCTTTATTTTACGGTGTACGCACACAAACCGCATATGTATTTCTTCAGTACAACCGTGTGCTGCTCAAAATCACCTCATTTCACAGATACAAGACATGGTTTTGGCAGGAGACTGCTTTGTTTGAGGGTGCATTTTCACTGTTTTTTCTGTTGTTTCTGCTGTGTAAGATATGTCTAATATTAAGGTGTCAAGTTACAGTTCAACACAGCTGAAGGTAATTGGCTAATCAAACACAGAAAGAAAAAGGACACATACAAACTGGCTTTGACTTCTTTGTCATTCTTTGATCACTCTCTCTCTCTCTCACACACACGCACTTTTTAACTTCATACTACCTTTAAGCAACTCATGCTCTTTTTACACTTTTAGTTTGCATTTTTGCATTTTTTCAGTTTGCATTTCAGCTCTCAGCATTCACATGGCATTTTCACCAGGAAATGCAATTTTTCTAGTTTGCCTGTAGATTCTTCATTTTTTCCGCCCCAAACATTTCCCCTTTGTTCACTAGGCCACACCCCTTCCTGAGAATCTTGTTGCAGGTGAGCTGAAGCCATCCATAATATAAACAAGGGCTAACACCAGATAAGTCTTGCACCCAGAACCCCAGTGTTGTGTTGAATTCTGTTTCCCCCCTAAACCATCTTATCACGAAGGGGAAACAGAATTCAACACCGACTGTGTAAACTATACAAAACGTCTGTGAAAGTGGTGACTAAGCTAATGCTAATGCTAGTGCAAATCAATGGATTAGATTGTCCATGATGCAAGTCTAATATGACAACAATCTATGGAGGTGAATTCAAGTGTTTGTAACATAATCTAAGAAGTCAAACTATGGCCGAATTTGGCTCTGGTTACGGTAAAGATACGATTATCAGCAACAGGAAGTAAACAAATTCAGCAGCCCCTCTGGTATGTCATACAAAGTTCCACTGCCAACTGCTGGCCTGGCATGCACATGCTTTCAGTTGTTCATGAAATCTGGGTGAATCTTCTACTCTCTCGTCTAATCAGTGGATTAGTAACAGCTGTCTTGCCAGTGTTGTATTTTATTGAACCATCCAACTGAGAGAGTGAGCTGTAGAGCTGCTACATGAATTCACCCCATCAATATCCAGCCTCCATTCTTCCAACGTAAAGAGGTTCATGGGCTGCACCTGCCCAGCGCAATTAGAGGCTGCAACCTTAACGTTTATCACCCAATCAGCCTAATGCTTTTTGATTGGTTATACACACACAGACACACAAAAGAAAAAACAACAACCTATGTCTCGCCTACCCACCTCCGGTCCTCCAGCGGTGAGACAATAAAAACACGAAACAGAGGTCACTGGTGTTTGACTTCACAAGGTTTTTTTGTATTAAATCATTCCACAGCAATTCTGTGTCGAGTGATTTTAATAATTTTACATACTGACCTTAAAATAAAAGGTTATTTTGTCAAGAATTTATATTTAATCCACCTTAATATTCTGTTTTCCTTTCTTTTTACAAAGTTTGACTGTGACCTTGACTCTGAAATTCATTTATTCCAAAATGATGCATCAAAACAAACATGTAAATGAAATAATCAAGCAGCCATTCATCAGCCTCACCACTACTGGTAATATTTTAGCTTTCTCCAAGGTCAGTTGTGCCTGTATTTACCATATTCTCCCTTCAGAGGCAGCAAATATTACATTTTATGTTACTTTCAATGAATGAACATGCTCAAAGCTACTTTTTTTCCCTGACTGCCAAGAAAATGGTCTGTGAAAACTAATCCATCAATTATTGCAGCTTTGATCCCCCCCCCTCCCTCTCCATCTCTCTCTGTCCCGGCTTTAAATTGTATCATTTCAGTGTGCACAGATCTTTTTTCCGCCTTGAGCGAGTTGAATCAGCCGGAGAGCTATTGACACAGCAAAGCCGAATTCAACACGAGGAGGAGCACATCGACAAACACATTAGACATGAGAAGTTAAAACAAAATACAATGAAAGCGTGGTGTGCAGATTACACCCTTCCTCAAACAGACCCAGTGTGTGGAAGAGCTTATAAAAGCTTATAGATTTTTTATAGGTGGTATTAGGGAGTTTGCACCATGAGGGGAGCTGAGTCAGTGGTGTGGAAGATCAGAAAGCAGGTCATGCGAGTGCAGCTTAATCTTCGGCACCCACATTGATCAAACAGTGTGAGGGGGGTGTTTGAAACTGGAGGCAGCGGTTTTGACTCTCACAAATTTTCTAACTCAGACGTGCAGAGAGGAATTCATGTTGATGTCGAAGAAATGTGTAATCCTCAACATGGGAACGGGTGGATTGATGTTCCAATGAGTGTGTGTGTGTGTGTGTGTGTGTGTGTGCAAAGAAATGCATGGATTAATTAGGAAATTACAGCTCCTAGTCTCCTCATATCAGAGCAACTTGTTTTAGCATGAAGGCATTCATGAGAGTTGACTTCCACGCCGTCTCAGTCGGGGATGTGCTATCTCTGCAGCACAGCAGCGCCTTTTAAAAGGTGCCCTTATGAACCAGAGTAGTTATAAAATGCTCGCAAGCTGTTTTTGAGTGGAAAGATGGAGGTGATAGTAGAACTGAGCAGAGTGATGGCAAAAATAATGGAGAGAAAAGTGTGAGTAGGCAGAGATCAAAGCAGAGAGAGACAGATGAAGACGACTCACAAGTGCTTTAAAAAATAAAGAGTTCAGTCTTCAGCAGGAATTTCATCATTTAAGGGGCAAGGCCACTTGGCCTTCGATGCTGTCAGTTTTTTGAGGGCACCAAGACCTTCAAGTTAAACAGTGATTTTAAGTTCACAGAAATGTGGAATTACAAGGATTCATGTATTTTTAAAATAAAGTGCAACAGTGAAATAAATAATTAAAATGTCACTTATCTCCAAAGATTGGTATGATAATCAGTATGCAAGCAACATTGAATAAAATTTTTTAGTGTGGAGCAACCGTCTCTAACACAGTAAATTTCAGATTTAATCATCTGGCTCTGACTTTTACCAGTGAGAAATATGCAAATTAGATAAATTAGCCTAATTCAACAGTTTGGTTCTGCCACTGCTGCCACGACTCTGAGATTCAGTGTGTGTTTAGTCATGTGCAGCCTTTATTTCTCACCACACGAGCCCTTCATCCCATCACTCCCCAGCACACAGAGGGATTTCTGCCTGAGAAAATATAGATACAATTCCAGCGTTTTGCAGTTTTTAGCTGCATCCTTAATTTTATTTCAAAATAGCTTCTCCCTCTGCTGCTTGTTTGCCGTGGTTGCTTGGAAAAAATGAACAAACGTAACATAAACATTGCAGTTAATGAGGCCAGGTAGCTCAGGCATGTAATATGACATCTTTGGTTGATTCGCTGACCAACTTCTGCTAGCTAACATGCTAGCTACCATAAGCAAAAGTATGGCTCTCTGGCTACTTCTTCTTCTTCTCCTTCAGAAATACACAACCACATTGCATTGTGGCACATTGTATGTAACTCAGATTTGCTGTGCATTGTGGGTATTTTTTAGTGCACTATAGAGTGAATGAGATATACAGCTGAGAATTCAAACACTACAACAAAATGGCGAACATATGATATTGTGCACTTTTTCTGTGCTAGGAAATGGTTTCGAACACAGCTAAGCTCTCATAACTGTGATCTAACTAAGAGGCGACAGGAAGCCCATTAGCCTAGCTTAGCATAAAGACTGGAAAAATGATAACAGCTTCATTTCCTGGAGTCTGGTCATCATCATGGGGTTGCAAGGCAACAGGCATGTTGATTAGTGAACATCGGAGATGCTTGTGAGAGGCTAGATACTTCCATTTCCGACTACCCTCTGTTTCTACACTTTATGCTAAGCTAAACTGTTAGCTCTCGCCCCCTAGCTAGCGCACATATATGACACTAGTGTCCAACCTGTAATCTAACTCCACCAATCTCTTTCCAAAATATTTTAAATTATAAAGTCGATGTTTATAATAAGATAAATTTCATTATATTCTGAAGAATTACAGCTTTTCCCCAATGCCAGGATGCCAGAACTGTGATTGTGACTCACAGATGTTATTAGCTTTGTGCTTGCTGTAAATCTTCGGCCAATGCATTAAATTACAACAGCGGTATTTCACATCTAAAACCCTGTTTTTATACCGTGTCCCGCAGTCGATACAACCTTTATCTGTGTGAACAAGTGGCTCTGCTGCTTCCAACGCTTGTGCTAATCTGTGTCCCCTCAGAGACCGCCTGTGTTCTCAACCTATTAAAAACGGCCACAGTGGTGTCATGGTCGTTAAGGCGAACACAATTAGAGGAGGCATTAACAATGGGAATTAATTTGCTGTCATACCCTCCCTGTACTGTCTGCTTTTGTTGCTGTCAAATACCCCCCAAATTCGCATTAAAGGTCTCTCTCTCTGTTTTTGACAAGCAAAACAAAAAAAAACAAACTTCAGTTCTTCAAAGGACCTTGTGCATCCTGTGATAAACTGCCGTACAGCAAGGAGAGCAGGGTGGTAAGAGCGAACAGATTGAAGTGCTCTCGAGGTGAACCAGCAGTCACGCTCTTGAAAGAGGTGTAGAGGAGACATACAGGTCTCCTTGTTTTCTCTGTCCTCTCCCAGGGGACAGAAAGGAAGGGGAACAGAATGAGATGAGGGCGAGGAGATTGACTACAGGGCAGAAGATAAAAAGGCAAGAGGGACATGGTTGCTGCTAAGAATATTTCCCCTCGCTTTCTCATCTTTATGTCTCATTTCTTCGCTCTCTGTCCTTCCTCGTGCCCCTTGTCCGACGATAGGACACGGCATATGGAGAGCTGCTGCTCTTTTTGCTGGCTACATCTTGTGACAGCAAGAGTAATTGAGCAAAATCCCCTCTTCCATAACACGCTGTGCCTGTAGGACCCGGAATAGGGGGATGGGGAGTTGCAGAGAGTGATGGAAAATCAGTGTAAAAGGGACAGAAAGAGAGGAGAAGAGAGGGGGGAAGGGACGATACTGAGGAATATGATGGATGGAGCCTGAGAGTTGAGAATGTGGAGAATGTGAGTGTCCAGGTTGAAGAGGAGGACACACCGAGAGAGGAAGGAGAGCAAATGCACTCATGGCTTCCTCACATGCACATTAAAATTTTATATTCTAGCTCTTCCCTGGCTATATTTCAGTATCAGCCTTTCATGTGACTAGATATTGAGAGTGTTCCAGTCAAATGGGGTAATGTTTAAAAAAAGCTGCGAAGCATAACCTGCTGCTTTCTCTATACTGTTGAGCACAATACGGTTTTTATTGTACCTATTCTTCCTCTGCAAAAGCACAATTTATGTAACATTTTCAATACTTTTGCAGTTTTTCAATTTAATCGATGTTAAAGTGCCTTTGTTGCATTGTCAGTTTCTATAACTGGAAGGCTGGAAACTTGTACTTCATGCAACACACCCTAAGAATTGTGGTGAGTTGCCTTGCGTTTGCTTAAAAGGACAACCTGAAAAACAAAGGAGACTATGGCACTAGAGTTGCAATGATTGGTCATAACAGTCAGTTGAAAGTGTCCAAGTGGAAATCTGTAACATGTGGCCAAATTTATGTTTAAAACAATCAAAACTAGAACTATCGCCTGGTGGTCATATGCCTCCGCTAGGCATACATTTACCGGACAGCGAAAGTGAAGAGGTGGGTCAAGAAGAAGGCCTGGGGTGGGCTAGTTGAACTTTGACCTCCAAAATTTTTTCAGTTCAAGTTTAAGATTGTGCCAAATTTGACAAGTATCCTTCAGTGTATTCTTGCTCAATATCACAAGATTTGAGGTCACAGTGACCTTTATCTTTGACCTCCAAAATCTACTCAGTTCATCCTTGAATCAAAGTGGACATTCATGCAAAGTTTGGAGAAAATGCGTCCCTCTCTTCTTTCCTTTTATCTCCCTGCTCCTGTGTCTTCCTCATTTCTGAGTCAGTCTCCGGATGTAATTCGCTTCGGTCTCTTTTTGTCAAACAGGCCTCCATCGCTCTTGGCGGCTGTGTTCAGTTCTGGTCCAGCTGTGTTTGCTGTGAGGCTGTTAGCTGTTATATGAACACATCAATTACCCAGTGCTCCAAGCTCCTGTGCTGGTGAGATTGATCGGCCACTAAGGCCACTACTGCAGCTACCTGAGCTAACACGCTAACGGCAGCTGCTAGCCAAAGGGAGCTATAGCAAAGAGTAAACTGAGCATCAGGTAACAGTGGTTCTGGTGTTGTCCTGTCTCCTTTAAGTCATTTTTACTGTAAAAATGTCAGATATTGCGTTTACAGCCTCTCAAATGTAAAAATGTGACACTCGCCATTGTCATTCTGTACGAAACAGAAAATATTTGGGTTTTGGGAGGCATTTTTCCTCATTTCCTCAGAAAATAAAAAGGAGGATTAATGGATAATGCAAATAATCACTAGTTTTAGCCCTGCACTGCTCTATAAAGTTGAGCCACATTTGACTTTGTTTTAAATATAAGGTTTTTGTATCGAACCGCAACCACTTCCTGTGTCTCTGTCCTCGAGTCTCTGTCTGTGCGTCTCTCTCCGTGGTGCTGAAACAGTGAAACCTTGTGCCTTTTTCTGTTTATCGCCATGGTGATCAAACACCTGAAGTCTCTCACTGGCTGTGCGTCTCGCTCTTTTCATGTCATTTTCAGATCAACTGAACACAGACGAACGTACATCAAAGCAAGAGGAAGCAAATTAAATCTGGCCTCTCACTTCATCTGCTGCTTTTTTTTCATTTTTGTTGACAAATAGAGTATGAGACCCTGTGTGCTCACACTCCACTTTAAAGAGTACAAACACATTGCACTTCACACTGATGCATTTTAGATTATGGTGTCTTATGTAGATTTCTTGTAAATGAGCAGGTTATGATCATTTTCTATCAAAACATAATGTGTCTCAAGAATCTTTTTTGCATTCCTTTTTCTCTTGGATCAAGGTATTAAGGTTCAGTTTTACTAGAGTGGCAGCAAAGCTATCAGTCTTTTAAACACAAGCAGCTGTTGTCTTATGATTGACAACCTAACTGACACTGGGTCAGTGTTTTTATGCTACAGTAATCGCCCCATAAATAAACTCTGTTGCAATATCGTGTCTGGGTTGAGTGAGGTTGTGTGAGGCCTGGAGAGACTTGCCTCATAAACATGAACTCTATAGATGCAGACATTGCAGGCTGTGGTTGTGGTTGGCTGAAACACTCTTTCCTTGGTCAGTAATCACAAAAGAAGTTGTGTCTGGGAGATCACACAAGAAGGCTGACAAAACCAGAGAGCCTGAGGCAAAATGGACTCAAAGGAACAGGCAGCGGGTCAAACAGGAGGCATTCAAAACATGGAGAACGCTGGAAAAGCTGCAGCTAAGAGGCAGAGCAGACAATCTGGCCAAAGGGTGAATGTTGACTGTGTTAATGCTGAGGCTAATGATGAATGGGAAGCAGGTGTGCAGGGAGGAGACCGATCAGGTGATGAGCTAGGAATGGAAATACACTGAGGACGACTGGTGGAGAGGTAAGGAATGGCAG
The DNA here is from genome assembly GCA_029874485.1 of Naso brachycentron. Classification (NCBI taxonomy): domain Eukaryota; kingdom Metazoa; phylum Chordata; class Actinopteri; order Acanthuriformes; family Acanthuridae; genus Naso; species Naso brachycentron. Next base: position 12,268,110 of record JAQFJA010000015.1, read on the forward strand.
GAATCTGAAGCAGATGAATAATGTAAAACAATGAGAGGTAAGGTGAGCTGTCTCATACTAAGGGAGATTTTTAAAAAATTCTCCTTTTTTAGCGATATCCTTGCATCCATTTGGGGTATAAAGTATGAGTGTGGGTCAAGGTAGCCTTCTTGGTTTTGGGAAAGATTGGTTTTGGTTAATAAAGAGCAAATATTACCTGCAGCCTTGTGGTGGAAGAACACACTTCTGTGATTGTACTAAAGAGTAAAACATTCGTGGCCAGCAGTGACAAGACTTAGCAAGCAAACGAGTTGACTTGTTAGCTTCATTTGTCTGTCAAAATCTAAAATTATCCCAAGTTTCTGACTCAAACGGATTATTCCGACATCACATGAATGCAGCATTACATTCTAAAACCAGCCTCTGGTGACTTGACAGACTGAGTTGCACCATCAGCCAGCTTGAGTCGAGCTGAGACAGACCAGTTTGACCAGTACGTTTTGTCTTATGACAACAACAAAATAAAGCGCAGAGGTGCAGCGGAGCTATGATTTGACCGTCTCTGTTCAGGGGAGGGGTTTAGCAAAAAGTCAATTACATGGGAAAAATTATAAGGGTAAAAAGGACTCATATATGTAGGATGAAAGACCAAAAAGGAGATTTTGCTTTTTACCATGAAGTCCATAACGTCTCTTTTGATTTTTTTCTGTTAATTCTATTTTTCTGTTTCTTCTCTTCCTCTCACAGGAACCAAACAGTGCTTCATCAGTTCTGCTGCCCTGCCCCGGAGGCCCCTGAGGGGGAGACCTCTACTGCCTGTGTCCCCAGGTAAGATGACTGCCTCCTTGTAACATCAGCACAAATATTTTTTTATTCTTATTATTTGTTTACTTTGAACAATTTATTTTTTATTTCCTGTAAATTTTAATTGCAGCCACTTATCATGCATCCTGTTAGTAGCGGTGCTGCAGCAGCTCCTTTAGCCGACACAACTACCCCAGCAGTGTTGTCTGAGTTGAAGTGGTTATAAATGCTTCAGTGTTTTTTTTTTTTTTCCATGAACAATCTGAATCCTCCCTTCCATGACAACAATGAGCTGATAAGATGGAGATTTCTGTCATATCAGTTTGGGTATTTGGTCATGTTGAGGCTGCGAAACATTTCCACACACTGGATTAGATTTGTTGTTTTATATTACAACAACTTTACAAGCAAAGCAGCAAAATGATAATGTTTTTTGGCGTGTGACAATGAGAGCTGATGCTGCCAGCTGGAAATTTACCTGTGCACAAATACTTGTTTATGAAAGTTTCTCAAATCAGCCAGTTTAAAAGCTTTAATGTGAGTTTGATGAGGTAATGTGCACCCACTGTCCTGCTGAATGAAAACGAATCCTTGTGATAAGCTGCTTTAATAACTCTACCTTTGCGTGATGGCTTTAAAGGAGTATAATAATTGATATTTAAAAGTGAATGGGCAGTCTACAAAAATATAGAATTAAATAAGCATGACAAAACAAAAAAATTCACGCCTAAGATGATGATTATCTCGCTCTTTCAAGCAGAATTGACAGCACAAAATACTGTGTTGGCCTCCTGCTTTTATTTATCCAAATGCTCTCCACCATCAGAGTTTGGCTGAAAATTATTGCATTCATCTGGCCGAGGTACATCAATACCAATTAAGCCATCCGCCCCGAAGTGGTTTGTTTGTTGGGGGCGCACATTTTTACAAGATTGTTGTGCTGCATTGTCTGAGCTGGGCAGAAAATAGCAGATAAACAAACGTGTACTGACGGCAAATGATAGCTCCTGCGGTGCCGGACATAATAAGTGACGGAGCGCGGCAGAGCAACAAGCACCGAAATCACACTTTAAACACCTCAGAGGCCTGTTGTGTTTTAAATTAGCTACATGGATCGACTGAAGGACAGAGGAGTGTAAGGGGGGAGGGGGATCCGTGTACTCCTATACTGGCTTTGCCACTTTAAAGAACTGAAGAACCAGCTCCATAAAGACATTTAGCAGATAAATTGTCAGATGGTGACTGACTCAAAAAAACCAAAACAAAAACAAATTTCTTACAGGATCATAAAATTCACTGTGCGGCTCTTTAAAAGAAGTTGGGACGCTGTCTGAAACATAACTGTGAGGAACTTCGTTTATCATCCAGTGTCCACGTAGTAAAAACCTGAACAATCGTGTCGTTCACAAAGTGGTGAACATCGTCCCGTTTTTACCTGTGATCGATTTTTGACAGGATGCCTCTGTTGTACTAACCTAATTTAAATTAATTTGTTTGAACAATGTCAAAAAATTAAAATGGTAAGAATCGATTTTCCCTTTAACTAGGGTAAATACGGTAGCCCACGGCTCTCTGTCAGCTCCGGGCTCTTATTTTTTATAAGTGAAGTTGGCTGAAAGTTAGGTTGGCACTTTAATAATCCCAAATTTAGGTATTCATCGTTGTTTGATCAAACCTTTATTTAAAAAAGGTTTAGTTTGGTCAAAGTCAAGTTTGCACTTTATCCCCAAAATTCATGTTTGCTTAAAAAATTCATGTTTGTTTAAAATAAAAATGTGCTTTTTAATAATGCCTTTGTCCTTTTTGGTTTTGGAAAAAAAAAAAAAATAAATTTCAAACTGAAAATCCAATGTGGTATGAAAAAAAATCAGGTATTTTATTTTTAGGCCATGTCGCCCAACCCTAATCTGGCATTGCCTCCACTTTAAACGATTCTCAGAGGGAGGGGAGTAGATTTTCCCTTAGCCCTCCTCAGTGGTCATCGCCTTTTTAAATTTAATCCACATGAACTTTGATGGTTGAAATGTTGGATATTTCTCGACAGAAAGCTTTGTCCTGCCTGTGGCTCCCCATCACCGGCACTCATTGGATAATCACCTTCCCAACCAGGAAAACCACAGTTTCAAAGCACAATGCCAAACCAAGAGAAGCAAGTCCATGCAGTGCGCAGTGCGCAGAGCGCAGAGTCTCTGGTTTGGACCCAGGCTACTGTCACACCCAATGATAAATTTGTTTTATTCAGTCATTTTAATGATTTTGACCAAGTGGGATCACAGCTTTTTGACTAATGAAATCATGTTTTCCAAAACTCAAAGATTAAAGTTTTTCTTAAAGCCTCTCTAAGGATCTTTAATTTTGTGTTGATTGT